>BMAO01011361.1:0-32934 GCA_019973975.1 Trichonephila clavata
TATTCCGAAATTCGATAAATCTTTTGGTAACAACATTAAAGTTGGAATCTCAAGAATTTCAAGATCTAAGCGTGGAAAGAGAGTTACAAGAAACAGCACTACTCTCAAGAGGTCTATGTTGGAGTTAGCTAATAAATTTGATGATAACTTTAATGCAGGCTTAATTAAATCTTTTATGTTTGGAATGAATAAAACAGAAATTAAAATTATGACAGATATTTTAAGCAGATGTAAGTTTTTGGATTCCCATGGTATGCATATGATTAGAGATCTTAATAATTATCTAGTACAAAAAATGAATATCAAATTAGATGCAGTAGAAAATTACACTACAGAATATTGTACCATGTTATTTATGAATAAATCCTTTAACAAAATTAATTTTTCAGGTATATTTCAGAAATATCAATCCTTTTTTCCTATTAAAAATATTATTATTAAAAAGGCTTTCAAATATAACAAGAAACTTGGTAGATTTATTTTCAATTATAATCAAGTTTCGGAGCTCCTATGTCCGGAGCAGTGTAAATGCTATTTGTATTGTGATTATATCGATGAATATCATCAGCACGTTGTCACTGGAGACCTTGGCATTGTAAAAGATGATTTATTGAGAAATTTTATGGAAAAAGGTACTGGCTTTAGACTTATGATCACAAAAAATAAATCCAACGTTGTAAAACAAATCACAAGAGATTTGGATACTTTCTACCTTAAAATGGCTATTAAATACGGAATGCCGATAGAAGCATTCAATCAATTTAGATCTCTTGTTGCAATAGAAATTGGAAAATTGGATTTCAACGTTGAAAATGAAATTATGCATAAAGACCTTAAAGTATCGATAGATAATATTCAAAAGGATTTCGTGATAACTTATGTTGATAAAGTCTCTGCTAATTTTGCAATAATATGTAAATATTTTTATTGTAAATTATTAAGTGATCATATTTTAAAGAATAATGCATTTCAAAAGTCGATTCACAGCAATAGAGAAGATGATAATCGTCTTTTGGCTTTAAACAAAAGATTAAATATTCATCTCAAAACTATTAAATACCCACGAATTTTTTTAACACCAAAATTCCACAAAAATCCAATAAAATTCCGTAGTATTACTAATGGGTATAATACATATATAACGAAGTCTGGGAAGATTTTACAATCCCTTCTTCAAAATACTATCGATAGCTTTCAACACACAGCAATAATTAAAAATAGCTTAGAGATTGTTAGAGTCACGAGGATATGACAGTTTTTTCCATGCACGGCTTTGACTTCGAGGACCTTTTTTAATTCTATTGATATAGATGATATGATTAGAGTTCTACATTTAATTTATGATAAATATGAATTGCATAATTCAATGGGGAAGGAAAAATTTGATATCCTGGTTGATCTTGTTTTACGGGAAAATTTCATAGCATTTGATCAAAATCTTTTTAAACAGATCAGAGGATTACCTCAGGGTGCCTCTATTACCTATTACCTCGCCAGTAATAGTTTAGCTAACCTATATTTACATTTTTTTGAAATTGATCATATTTTTGATGAATCTTTCTTACTTTACCGTTATATAGATGATATAATAATTTTTGGTAAAAATAGTGAATTCAAACCAAATATTATGTTCTATCCTGACAATCTCAACCTTCTTAAAACTAATTTTAACTCTAATATGGTTGAATTCTAGATTTAGACTTGCATCTTATTGACAATAGAGTAGTCTGTAATATTTATGACAAAAGAGATTCTTTTAGTTTCCATGTAATTAAAATTCCTGTATGGAACAGCAATTTGCATATATCAATTTACAGAAATATTGTTTTGAATTTTTTACTTAGGAATGATAACTTAACTACCAACAAAATAGATAAATTTAATAATATCAAGAAATTCTTCCAATGCTGCTTAGATCATGACTATCCTTTTAACTTCTTAAGAACATATATTCATCACAAATACATTAATCGTCTTGCTATTTCTGATTTCAAAACCACCATACAACAATAGGATTTCAAAGTCAACATTTTAGTGGTTTTGCTGTGAAGATTCTGTTTTAACACTCTTCACACAGTTTATTTTTTCCACACCTTTCTTAAAAATCTTATAAATGAAAATTTCTACATTTTGGCAACCAACCAATTTTCTACATTTTGGCCACCAACCAATTTTCTACATTTGTGACAACCAACCAAGTTATAGCCTACCAAATTTGAATGTAATCTTTCTTGGTGTCTTCCTTACAAGCTGGTATAAAGGATGCGTTTAAGTGCAATTTAGATTTTTATCACAACATATAAAAGCTTTCCATCGGTTTCAAGAGTGTTGGATCTCCTGGAATAAGCTCTGTGAGCAGAAGTTTTTAAAATCTTTTTGGAAGAATCCTTTTACTGGGTAATTCTTTTGATATTTTTCTGGCTTAAACATTTTTAGAATTTTTTGCTTAATAGTAGTCGGTTGTTCTTTCATATTTCTATGAGATTTTTTTATACTTTGGATTTTTTATACTTTGAATTTTTTATACGTTAGAATTTTTATACTTTAAATTTCTATTTATTTTATTTTGGTCTTTCCTACCGAGTTGCAAAGGGGGAAGGTTGGCGCCTTCAAACTAGTTTAACCCACGGTTAAAATTCTTAAAATAGCCTATAACAAATATTCTTTGATAAACTAATTAAGTATGATAAATATCTTTCAATTATTCATCTAGTACTATATGAAATTATATTTTTCACAATAACTCTTATTATCAGCAAATTAAAGGTCTTCCACAAGGAGGACCTGCGAGTAACTGTTAGCCAATATTTATCTGCACTTTTATGAATATGATAACATTAGTTTCGATTCTTGTTACTTTTTTAGATACATACATGACTTAATCATCTTTAGTAATATAGTAAATTTGTTCCTAGTTTTAAATATTATCCCCATATCTGAAATTATTAAAACCAATTATAATAATGACTCTGCAAACTTTTTAGACCTACAATTAATTGTTAAGAATAATATACTAATTAGTAATATTTTGATAAAAGAGACTCTTTTGATTTTAACATTATTAAAATGCCTTTTTGGGAAAGTAACCTACATCTCTCTCTCTCTCTATCTATTTTTAGAAATATCATCTTAAATTTTATAAAAAGAAAATAACGATTTAGTCACAGATAATGATGTTAAGCAAAATAATTTTAAGCTATTCCGCAATAATTGCTTGGAATACAACTATCCAAGTAACTTCATTTTTAATATATTTCTAAATTATCTCTCTAATTCTCCTTTTTAAAGTTTAAGTATATTCTTTGTTTTTTTCTCCTTCTGTTTTTATTATTTTCAATTTGTTTTAGTTTGCTTTGTTTAATTACAAAAAAACTATCCAGGTGGCGCCACTAATTTTTGCATCTGGTTTTTCCCCAACTTAACACGTCATTTTTAACGATCATTTAGCGTATTGTTCTCGTACGTAGAGTTTTCCCGCTCTCCGGTTATTTGCATTTTTTCATGTAAGTTTTTGCTTCATTATTCCTTTTCAAAATTATTTTATTTGTATTTTGTTAGGATTCATTTCCTTTCATATTTTCTATTATTTTTATTTTCTTTTTCTTTTGGTTGCAAATTACACGTGGTTGGTTTTAGGCCTAACTTTTCAATATTGGTATGTTTTCCAGTTATGTATAAAATTTCTGCTAAACAGGGGAAGGTAGGATCCATAAAATATATTAACCCTAATTTTGCTGATCCTAATTCAGCAACAGCTTTAGAAATCATAACAGGTCTTCATTTTAGTCTATTGACTCTTTTGGCTTCTTACATTTTAAAGTTCTAATTCTGTTCCATGTTATACATACGCTTAGTTAATTCTTCTATAATAGACTCTTCCATCATTTTAAAGTGTGTTTCTTGAAATCTGGTTTCAATCTTCTAGCTTAGCCGCCCATCCGGTATAGTGGTCAGTGAAGTGACTGCGGTGCCGCAGGGATGGTTCGAATCCCGGAGAAGGCATGGATGTTTGTGTTGTAATCCTTCTTCTGTCTGTGTGTTAGTGTTATACGTTCGGTGGGACGGGTTTATAAATGTAAAAAAAAAAAATCTCTATTGTTAGTGATATTATTTTTAATATCAATTTTATTAAGCCATGTATTTCTTTCATTTTATGTTACTATATATATATATATGAGAGTCTAACCAAAATATCGCCCCAAAAAGTTATACTCTTCAGATAGCGGGGTGTTAGTGGGGGTCAGTCAAAACAGTCAAGGGTTTTTAAGAATTTACGGGTTAAGTTTGAATAAATCGAATCAAAATAATTAAAACGAAAAGGCTTCTTGAAAATAAAAGAATTTATTATGAATTATAGGGAAAAGTTTAACATTTGAGTATTTACAGGGCAATAGGAATTAAAACATGCAGATATTAGAAAAAAAGAAAAAGTCAGATAATATCCTTTAGGAGGATGTTAGAAATCTAAAAAAAAAAGCTCATTACGTGATGTGACTGAAACTTACCGCTTGGTTAGCGACCGAGCGCGGTTGCATAAAAGCGTTATGCGTGTTATCGTACGGTGGGTAGTAGGCCTCTGCCTGAATATTATTTGTGTCGGTGCGCGCTTCGTAGGCTTCTGCCTGAATATTATTTGTGTCGGGGCTTCGTAAGGTTCTGCCTGAATATTATTTGTGTCGTTGCTTCGTAAGCTTCTGTCTGAATATTATTTGTGTCGGTGCTTCGTAAGCTTCTGTCTGAATATTATTTGTGTCGGTGCTTCGTAGGCTTCTGCCTGAATATTATTTGTGTCGGGGCTTCGTAAGGTTCTGCCTGAATATTATTTGTGTCGTTGCTTCGTAAGCTTCTGTCTGAATATTATTTGTGTCGTTGCTTCGTAGGCTTCTGTCTGAATATTATTTGTGTCGTTGCTTCGTAGTTCTGTCTGAATATTATTTGTGTCGGTGCTTCGTAAGCTTCTGCCTGAATATTATTTATGTCGGTGCTTCGTAAGCCCACCTGATGATTTGATCTGGAATGCTGTTTTTAATTGAAATTATCGTCCTCTGGAAAGGGATATGTGTGTGTGTGATCTAACCTTTTACAAAAATAGTTAAGTGGGGGTATCCTACATATATTTATATTCTGTGCTAAGTAATTTCTCTAGAGATTCATTTTTAATAACTCTGAAGTTCTTATTATTGGGTTGAATTCAAAACTGTCACTGAAGTAAAATTTAAAAAAAATCATAACTTTATAGTTAGAATGAAAATATTTAATTGTATAACCTTGAATTTTTTTTCTTCTTGTTACATAAGGAGAACATAGCAAATTACATTCGGGACGTGGCTGTAACCAGATCAAACAGAATTGAAGAAGTATATGCCGACATGAGCACTCAGGTAAAATAACTTTGTGTATCCTATGCTTTTTACGCAAAATTATATTTTAAATAAACTTATGTCTAAATTTGTGTTAATATTCCAATGTTTTAGCCTTTAATAATGGAAGTATGGAGCATATGCGCAGAAGCCGTGACCTCTAAAGATGTTTGGTGTTCCTTCCTGAAAACTCAGCAAGAAACAGCACTTCTCTGGAAAAAAGCTTTTGATGACCTTTTGGTAAATGATTAGACTTAAATATTAGCTAATACAAGGTTGAAACAATTTTTGTTATGAAATGAAAAACATTCATTACTTGATCAAAACTACAAAGTTCCCACAAAATTATGGAAAATAGTTACGGTATGAAGGAAGTTTATCAAATACCAAATGTATTGTAAAGAATTAGCAAGCGTAGATGATCGGATTGATCAAGAGAGGGCGCTGCTGCATGAAGAAATTGGTTTTTCTTTTGAGCTGGTAAAATATGGAATTTGAAAAGTAGGGAAGACATGGGTGACACAAGATATCTGAGATGGTTCTCATAAAATTCTGTCTTATGTATTTGCGAATAGTATTGCGTATTTACAAAATTAATAAACGGTTATTCCTGGAAACAGAAGTCATGTTTTCAATTAGAGCGACATAGGTTTGTAACATTATGTTTTTATTACTTGACTAAATTATAGAGGTGTAGAAGATTGTTAAATATCAATGATGGAGCTTTTATTAATAGTTAAATGTGTACTTGAAAATTGATCTTAAATTCGTGCCTTTATTGTACTTTTGAAAATTATTTCCGCATAAAATATGATTATGCACAATGAGATTTTAAAGACATTAAATCTTTTTTAATTGGGATGTTTTGAAAATAAACACGTCTTTTTAAACTTTTTTTGAAGAAATTTTTAGAATTTTTTTTTAAAATGTATTTTTAGTTAATGCTAGACATGTTTTGGGACTAAACATTGGAAGAGCTTACGTTTTAGTAAGTTTAAGAAGTTTTTAAACGTTTGACCTGTAATTAAATACTTTAAAAAAATTAAAATCACAATCAACATTCCTCAAAGAGCTGAAGTAATTCCTAGACTTTGACACAAAAATTATTACATAAAAGTTATTAAAATTAAATAAATTTTGTTCAAAGTATTTTGATTATGATTCTTTTACTATAATTTAATACGATACTTGATAACAGAGCTCTTAGTTCTTAAATGTAATACTTACGTTTCTTTTTCTTCGCTGGAACACCACCCTCGAATGGGCCATGGCCTTTTTCAGAGTTCCATTTCATTCTTGTTCTTGGCTAAGACTTTCCAATTTAACAGTTTTCAAATCTTTTTTCAGACATTCAATCCTCCTAAGCTTTGGTTTCCCTCTTTTTGGATACCAAATGGTTTAGTCAGAACAATCTTTTTGGTGGTTCGATTGTCATCCAATGTTATTAAGTATTGTCCATTTATGTACATATAATCCTCTGTATTTCTGCAAATTTAATAATATCTGGCTCTTTAAATAATTTGTTAATTCCCGAGTTGGT
Source organism: Trichonephila clavata (assembly GCA_019973975.1). Taxonomy (NCBI): domain Eukaryota; kingdom Metazoa; phylum Arthropoda; class Arachnida; order Araneae; family Nephilidae; genus Trichonephila; species Trichonephila clavata. Next base: position 6,901 of record BMAO01011361.1, read on the forward strand.
TCTTATCCAATAACTATCATTTATTTCTTGCAAAGTGATTTCTAAGATTCTTCTTTCAAATATAACGAAACTTTTTATCTTTCTCAGTCATTGCCCATGTTTTAGCAGTGTTTGTAAGAACGGACTACTTAATCAAAGTTTTGTAAATGAATAGTTTGATATTTTTGCTGATGAAATTAAATTTTAAATATTTCTGTTGTCCAGAAAAGGCCTCTGTTAGCAACTGTGGCTCTGTTGAGAATCTCTGGCGTTATATCGTTTCGTGTGTTCATTTTAGAGCCTAAATATTTAGTTATTGACAGAGTCAAACATGTGTTCTCCTATTTCAAAACAAGAGCTATTAAAACTGGTGCATGTCATATATTTGGTTTTATTCTAGTTAATAACAAGATTCATCTTACTTTCCTTACTTTCTTCAGCTTGCAAAAAAAAAAAAAAAAAAAAATTTGTTTAAGTGTTTTGGGGGTCCGAGAGACAATGCCAATGTTATCAGCAAATGCAAAAGTCTGCCCAATTTTACTAAGGTTCTTCCTTCAGTATGAATCTTACAGTCTTTTAAAAAGTGAGATTGAACATAAGAAAAACCAGTATATCTACCTTTGATGCCGTTTAAAATGACTGGTTCTGGCAAGTTGTTCTGAATTTTGGCTCTTAATTTAGTTTCACTTAAAATAATAGTGACCAACATGATCAGTTTTTCAGGTATGCTAAACTTTTTCACAGTTGTGTACACAGAACTCTCTTTTTTGGGAAAGGGGGAGGGTACTTTCTAATAAAAGCGCAGAAAAAAACACCGAGGGGTATTCTCTATGATAAAATTAAAAATTTGTTAGTCTAGGGGGTGAACCTTTTCCCTTTTGTACGCCACTGCTCTCTCATTGATTGTACAGGCAACTTCATGTTTATTGAGTCATAAACTGTTTTAAAATCTATAAAAAATTGCGGATATTAATCTTGTTGCAGATTTGAGTGGGGGAAAAACAGCCGACGATTCCAATTATTTGAATAATAACAGATTTATTAATAGACAAGGGTAAACAGATGACTACACGGAAAAAAATCGACTTCTATGCACAAAAAAATATTATAACAGATTATTTAATGTAGTGCAAAGCACTCTCGCTGTAAACAAGGTTTACAATGTTCCAGAAAACGGTTCTCTAAGCAATTCCACTAACGGGAAGATAAAGTCTCTTTTATATCACTGTGAACGTACACGACTGAACTCTCTTCTGAACTGACTCGACCTTTGTTTCAAAGTTTCTAAAAGGGGCGATCCTTATGACTTCTTGAGGGTTCCTTGGCGACCTCATATTTTTCATCGAATTTGTCACCAAGGGCGATGAAGTTGCCAATCTGGTTTCCCTGATCGCATCTTTTGTGGTTTTCAAATCTTATTTTTCAATTTCATGTTGCAAAGCGAATTTTGCCTGTAAAACTCAATTTTCCCGGAAGGAGAGTGTTACTATAGGGAAAATAACATACAATTCGTATTTCAGTATCATCTCTTGACTCTTTCATGACTTACCTCAAGTCAAAGATCTTCATCAAAGACATCATATTTTTCACCAAATTTGTCACCAAGTTGCCAATAAAGCGATAAAGTTGCCAAATCTGGTTTCCCTGATCACATCGTTTGTGGTTTTCAAATCTTATTTTTCAATTTCATGTTGCAAAGCGATTTTTGCCTGTAAAACTCAATTTTCTCGGAAAGAGATTGCTACTATAGGGAAAATAACATACAATTCGTGTTTCAATATCAACCCTTGTCTCTTCTATGACTTACCTCAAGTCAGAAATCTGTTCTATTATTGATCTACCCTTACGGAATCCGTATTGATAGTTACCGATGATGTTTTCAGTACAAGCAATTTATTTATTGAATAGTATACTGAAGAATAGAAAGAGTAAATTGTTATTAAAATCCAAGAATCATACATGAATCAAAAAGATAATTTTTTACTAAATTGTCACTCCGAAGTTATAATTGCTGTAAAAAAATCTTTTTAATTCTTGTAATTTGTGACGGATCTATCCGCGACTATACTAATACCTTGGGGATTCTTCTGGGGAAAAATATTTTACCTCAACGAACTTTCGCCGAGTAAGAAAGCGTGATTATGTAAATGAAGTTTATTATATAAATTCTGTTTTCGCGAGTTGGAGGAGTTGGCAAGTTGGAGTTAGCAAAGAGTTGACGAGTTAGTTTGTTAGTTGAAGATTGAAGGCTCGTGGAATTATTAAGAGATTTTAGAGTTTGTCCATGAAGAGGATTACGGAGAATGGATCCAACGACAGTGATCAAATCCAGAAAAAGATCTCCTGCAATATTCGATTGTAGGGTTCGATTCATAAAAGTACAGGTATCGTGAGCCTTGATTAATTAGAAGTTAGCTTATTAGTGTGCGACGTAGTTTATATTGAGCTTATTTAAGCTATCGTACATTCAGTTGAGGGTCCGTAATATTGTCCCTGTGTTATTGAATCTCACCTCCGCGCTCTACTATTTGATCACCTATCTTAATTAGATTGTTATTGTGTCTGTGATTGATATTTTGGTAACAATAAATTAATTAGATTGAAATCATGTCTGTTGATTATTCAGTTTCTCCCACACACCTAGCCGGGTCTACGGGTAGACAAGGGTTTTCACATGTAAGCAGAACACTGTCCGCTATTACAAATTAAAACTAAATATTTAGTTTTTAAAAAAATATTTGCACTCACACATTAAAAGTAAGTAGTATTCCTGTTTAGTAATTAAATTACTACAAGGATAAAAGGGAATGTTTTGTTTCGTATTAATTTATATTTACTGTTATAAAATTAAATGAGCTACATCCTTCTGTATCTTTAAAATTCTCTTTGATATTAAATCTGTTTTCAACTAATTTTACATTGCTTTTTATTTAACATAGATGCTTTCTAGAGAATTAGAGCGATACAGATTCAATTATAACAAAACAAAATCAAATCTAGAGAGAGCTATTTACTGGATGAACCGGAATTACCGAGATAATATGCCGGAGCTTACGAAAATTCAGAGACAAATCGCATTCTTCAAGGACAAGAAGTATCAACTTTTTAAAAAGTTCTTCTGTCTGGAACAAGAAATGAAAAACGAAAAGGAAGAACAGCACAGGCTAAAATTAAAATACTACAACCAGATTGCCCAAATGCAATTATCAATCAAGTAATTATACCTTCTAATTGATAAATCAGAACACAAAACATATGAGTATGAAAAGTTTGAGACTCTCCAACAACTCTTCTCAACACAGATATGATTTTCACATGGGGGGAAATTTTCGGCTAGCTTTCAACTGATCGTAAACATTTTGTTCTATTGTTCGCGAAAATGTTTATGATGTTTTATCTGTTCACCGTAGACGTACTTTTCAGTATACCAAGGACATGCGATGTGCTTTGAGTGCATTGTTATTTTCTTCCGTTTAATAATATTCGGCTTAAGAAATTTTTAGATTACTCAAAAAAAAAAAAAAAAAAAAAAACCTTTTTTGTTGTTGTTTTGGCCAGTTTTGGATGATTTTATTTCGAGTGATAATAACTGATGCTGCAAGAATCGTACATATATTTTTATCTGATAAAGCTATGTATTTTTTTTTTTTTTGACTTTTCATACATTTATTTTTTATGAAATGCAGGTTTTTAAATTTAGTTTTGATCACTTTTTCTGATTTGGATTCTTTTTCATATAAAAAAACTGCTTTTATACGAAATTTATAATTATTCATCTACATTAATTATTAAAATCAGGATTTTGTCTGATTATTCATGAACATCGTCGAATTTGTATATTTAGTTAACACTGACAAATTTTCAAACACCTTAGAAACATTTTTTGAATTACAAATATTATTTAGTTTATTTTATCTCGTGTGTACTTTTAAACCTTAAATTGATTACTCAAAATATTGCTTATGGCTAGCCACTACTTATCTCTTATCTTTCTTGAGGTATAGGATTTTACGATGAAAGAATGCCGGCTGGGTAGCGTGGTTGGTTTGTCGCTGGCCTTCTGCACCCAAGGTTGTGGGTTCGACCCCGGCCCAAGTCGGTGGATTTCTCATGATGTAGAAAATCGACAGTGGCCCTGTCGTATGATTATACGGCATGTAAAAGATCCCTAGAGTGTCTGTTTGGTTTGGGTGCTCTCGGCAAAATTCAATCCTAGTACTGGTTCGCATCGCCAACAAGAGCTCAGGTGCCTCCCTGTGTGGAGAAAACTGGGCGTCAAAATTGCTTGCTGTAATTGGTATCGCCTATATGGTGCAACGCTAAAAAGTGATACCAGCTCCTGGGGAATGTACTAGGCCTGCAAAAGTTTAAAATACCAATGCGCAGCTCCATTGAGAGAAAAAAAAACGACGAAAGAATGACTGATTTTTTTAGAAGTAATCCATTTTCGATTCATTTTTACATTCTTTGTACGAACAGAAGTGATGCTGTGGCACACATGAGCCATTGACTGAAACAAGTCATAACTTGCAGGAGCAATGTCTGGAGAATACGGCGGTTAGCCTGTATTAGTGCACTTTTGACAGGCACTGCAACGCTGTCGAGCGTTATCCGGGCTACAGAATCACAGACTTATCTCTGCTCATATCCCAGTCACTACTGCTTTAACGTTCGGCTTAAAAGTATCATTTCTAGTCGGTAGCGAGATCACCCGTGACGGTTTAATTCGATTTTAACAGCTCATAATATACTACACCCAGCTGATTTCATCAAACATACGGTGTTTTCGAGTTATGGGTTTGAATCCTGGGGCCACTGAAAAAATCGAAATCTATCGAAGCTTATAGTCTTCACATTGATGTGGTGTGGAAATTTGGAGAATAGAGTGTCAGCTCAAATGTCTGCCTCGTCATTTGACTGAGATTCAAAATTAAGAGGTTTAATATCCCTCGTGTTGCTTTAAGGGTGACGCTAATAAAAATTAAACCAAATACAGAGTATGAGGTTTGATCCATGAGTTTCGCCGTTGACTTTAATTAATGGTCGTACTTACACCACAATTCCTTATGCTTTGAGTGGCCGCGGTAGCCAAGTGGTCTAGGCATCGGATCGTGGCTAGCATGTCATGAGTTCGATCCCAGTACCACTGAGGACCCGCCGTGTAGGGGAGTGATGCACGTTAAATCTGTCGAGAGCTCAAATGTCCTCCCGTTGGTGGGGTGTGGTAGTTAGGAGAGGAGGAGCCAGCTCAGGTGTCGTCCACGTCACTTGACCCTGGTTCAAAATTACGTGGACCGTCCCTAAAAGCCCTCGTGTAGCTGAACAAAGAGGACGTTAATATTCACTCACTCACTCCTTATGCTTTGAATTATCGTAATGAATTTACTTTTCATCACTAGTTACTATCATATATGCAAAGAATCTTTCCGTTCATACTTTTGGAGCAGCTATTCACTGGTGAAAAATTTTCTTCATTCACATTTCTTGGCTTTAATTCGTACAGTGACGTTCTGACGGATCTATACGCGACCTTTTATTAATAATCCTCTTGGGCATTCTTTGGGTCAGCAAACTTCACTATCTCCTAAAGAAGGAAATGTGATATGCAAATTAAGTTTATTATATATATCCCTAGTTCGCGAGTTAAAGAGTTAGGGAATTAGAAGTGAAGATAATAGTTAATGAAAAGTTAGAAAGTTAGAAGTTTAGTTAACAAAAAAGATTCAAGGTAAAGATTACCTTGTAAAGGATTATAGTGAGGAAGAGAAAGTTAATTTCAATTGATTAGAAGACTGCCTAAAGTCAGGTACTCTCAACTTCATATTACGTTGATATTTAAAGTGTTAAAGCCGCTAAGCGGACATTAAGTGTATATCTACCGTGTAAAATAATATTAAGGAAGAGCCTTTAATATAAGGAAGTTTATGTAATGTATTCCTTCCAAACGTGACTCTCGTCTCTTCCCTCTGTTGCTCGGCTGGATTATCCTATTTATAGTGTTAAATTGATTTGCGTTTGAGTCGAATATAGAGATAAATAAAATAATTGGAATTTATCATGTCGAAGGGTCCTTTACTTCCTTCCACAGTCCCTCCCCCTAAAAAGTCAGGTTTGGCGCCCCAATCTGGATCTTACAAAGGATTGCAAAAGCATAACATAGCATTGGCTTTGGGCCCCCTAGAATTATGCCTCCCACCGCATCGCGAAAGTTGCGGGGGTGTTCGTTACGCCACTGAATTCGCATGACATGTAGTTTCTTTTTCTCAGAATCATTCCCATGGCTTTGAGAAGTGATGAAATTGCTTGTTCAGCCTTTCTAAAAGATTCCGGAAACTCTTTTTACGTTAGACGTTGAACAATGTCTTCAATTCTACGTCTTCAAACGTTTCTCGTCTTCCTACATATTCTTTATCCTATGTGTAAAAATCCATACTTTTAAACCATCTAAGCCTGTATTTACAATCTTAAAATGATAGAATATGGTCCTCATAAGCCTCAAACAGCAATTCATGACCTTCATGGGCATTTTTCTTGTGGAAGCAGAAAGGTAAAGCTTCTCTCAAAATGCTTTTCATCGATACGAAAGTCGACATAGAGAGCTTAAAAACTATGTTATTTACATTTCTGTAATGTAAGACGTTTGAAGAGCCTAATGATGAGGCTTTACCGTGAAGATGGTTAGCTTAGGGTCTAATGCGATTTAGTACTTTTAATGCTCTCTCTTGTAGATCTTTTGAAACTTTGTTTTCCCCCAATAATCTTTGTTCACTTCTCATTTATAGAAATGTAACAAGTTGCTATACACGAGATTATCCCTAATCAGGAGTCGATGGCAATGAATTCGATGGTTATTAAAATTGAAATAGTGCTATTTAAAACGAGAGATTTCATTGAATCAGCATACACCACAGATCTTTCACATCAATAAGTTTCATAATGATGAAAAACTGACTTTATTTCTTCTTTTTTAAAATATATTTTAGTTTTCGTTTCAAAACAAATCAAATGTCTGCTTATTTTTTCAGAGAAAAAATATGGCCTCGGTAGCTTAGTGGTCACAGATTCGTGGCCAGCGTGTCATAAGCTTGAGTCTTAGTGCCATTGAAGACCCCTCCGTGTAGAGGGGTTGATGCACTGAAAATCTGCGAGGCTCAAAGTCCTCCCATTACCGTGGAGTGGAAGTTCGGAAAGAAGAGGTATCAGTTCTGCTGTAGTTCTCCTTACTTGATCATGGCTTACAATTACGAGGTTCATCGTCATTAGCTCACATGTTGTTTTGTAGTGCGACATTAACAAACACTCACCTATTAGGGGAAAATGTATAACCACTAATTTTACAGATTGATTAAAAAATAATGTGTGTGTGTAGCAATTTCAGAGTATCATAATTTTTTATTAAATTAAGTTATTTTCATGAAGCTTTCAATGTGGATTCCTTTAGCGTTGAACATTATACGTAAACCTTTAGGCCAAGCCAAAAGACCTTTTTCTACCATTTTTTTTGGGGGGGAGAGGGGGTATTTCCCCAACATTCTCTTTAATTGCTTTTTGAAGCTCTTGGAGTGTTCTTACTTTGTGTCTATTTAATTGCTTTTTTTAAAAAATAATCACAGAGAGTAGAGTCAGGGGATGATGGTAGCCTTTTCTCAGCAGGAAGAAAATTATATTTTTATCTTTCAGCCTTTTTATAGTTGATTTTGCTGTATGACTTGGTGCAGAATGCTGATGAAAAACAAAATTTTCTTGAGGATAAAGACGTTTACTTTCTTTGATCATGTGCTTCATAACTTGATTTGGATAGTATTTGGCATCAATTTTAGCCTTTGCTTCTACAAAAATGGTTTTATTAAGCCTTGAAAAGACATTCCCATCCATATCATAACACCTGGCGGCCAACTTGCCTTTTGCAAAACAGCTGCGTCTTTGCAACGCTCCTTGCATCATATATATTATACCTTCATTTTGCCATATGTGGATGACAGACGAAACAGTGCTTCATCAGAAGTTATCCATGATTTGTATCTGCCTTTGGGTAACATTAAATACAGAAGGTTAGTTTTTCTACAATCTTTGCAGACATTTGACTAGTGAACTCACTTTTTTATTGCAATTTTCTATATCTGACGACCAATTGTCGATTGCAATACCTGTAGATTCTTTGCTAACGTAGGCTCTGACGCGGAGGATTTTCTACAGCGATAAGTCTTTTTAACTTATTTTTTTTCTTTTTCACCAATGCCTTCATTTTATCCACATTTTTTCCCCCTGGAGCTTTTGATTATCAGCCAAAATTTATTTCTTTTCAAAGTTCAGAAAGTAATTCATTAGAAAAATTATAAAGAATTTACGTCCCTTCTTCCCTGTAACCCGGCTACAGGTGTGGGATGATCTAAATGATTAGACGACATGATGAACTTCAATTATTTTATTTATCACTATATTCAACTCAGACACAAACAATACTTAAACAAGATAAATTTAATCAGTAATAAATGGGAGTGAGACGAGATTACGTGGGAGAGAATATATTCAATAATGCAGCTCTACCTTTAAGATAACTTTATATAGAGCTCACGTATTTAATGACCGCACTATTAGTTTAACTTTATGAACATCGACTTGATTTAAGATCACAGTACCTGAACTCTTGCAGTCCTATTTCTTACACGTTGACTTTAACACCTCTCCAATAGTTAAACTAATCCCTTTCTTAGTCTTCCAACTTCTGGCTTCCTACACTGTTTACGCATACGTTTCACTGCTGATTTACTTCACTTCCAATCTATTCACAATTCACTAACTCCCAAACTCGTGAATAAAGAATATATATATTAAACTTAATTTGCATATCACGCTTTCTGCCCTTCAGAGAAGGTTGGTTGAAAGATTTTGGCCCAAAAGAATTCCCCAGAGGTTAATAGAAGGACGCGTATAGACCCGTCACAAAATGTCCTGACGAAATGCTTTATTTATTGGAGCAACCATCCTTCAAAAACTTTAAAATTTCGTTTCGAGTTTGGGAACCTAATTTTGGAGCCACAATTAACTCCCTCTAATAAAAATAGAAAGATTGGTAAATTAAACGATTTATTTTTTTAAATAAAACTGGTAATAAAGCGATTAAAATTTTCCATAAATAATTATATGTTTTAAAAATTGGTCACACTAATTATGAATCAACATGTATAAATACAGTTAGTTGTTCCTTTAAAATGGCGAGAGTGCGGAGTCTTTTCTAATGCTCATTTTCGCATAAATTATTTTAAAATTTCAAGATCAGGAAAATTATGCAATGGAAAGGTGGAATACATCAAATAGTAAGAATAAATCAAATTCATCACACAAGAAAAATCAAACAGCAATAAATGGCAACTAAGCTCTAATGAACAATCAAATAGAAAATTTAGAAAAAAGTCATAATATTTGAAAATTTTTTTATATACGGTTAATATATATATATATATAGTATATATATTAATTAAAATATTTTTATAAGATTAATTTAAAATTTTATTGATTTTTTAAAAGTATATGAAGAATTTTTATTGTGCGAAAAAAAATATTTTGAATAAAATTTTAATTAAAATTTTCATATTATTTCTACTAATTTTACATTTTCCAGGCTTGGGAAAGCACGAATACTTTCTAAGTATAACAAAGTATTTAAATCTAAGAAAATGGATGTATTGGACCTTTTGCGGGAAATTCTGGAAGGCGATAAATATATCCACGAAAATCTTCTGAAGAAATCTTGGAATGCTGTAGATTTGTATGTTTTTTTAAAAAAATTTATAACAAATATTTTATTATATCCCGTGGTTTATTTAATTATTATATTCCACTTCTTTTAATTTTTACAGACCTTCTGTGGAAATGGATGATAGTAGTTCAACACGTAAGACCCTTAACACTTTTTTAAAAATTCTTAGTATATTTTTTAAGAGGTTTATTTGATTAGTCATAATATTTTTTTATAAATATTTTTTATTCATTAGAAAAATAAAATATCAGAATGGAATTTAAAATACAAAATAAAAATTCATAGTATATTTCCCCCAGAAAACAGAGCATTATCTTATTTTTCTTATTTGTAGCAAAAAAGGTTGAATCGACTCATTCATCTACAAGTATAGAAGCAAAAAAGTTTTTAAAAACTCTACATGAAGATGAATTTGCTGATGCATATCGAGAGTTTATATGCAACGGGGATTTTGTGAATGTACTGAATCACATTGCTGAAGAACTTGTAAGTATCAAGTATTTACTTACATACGTTACTTGTTTTATTGCATCACTAGTTGGAGAACTCATTATTTGTACTGTTAAATTTTTAGAATAAACCTTAATAATTCAGATAGCAAGCATACGCATAAGGTTTTAAAATGTTATTTGATTAATTATAAAAATCTCCAAAAATCCATAAGCACAGATGAACCATGACGTAATATCGCTGAGAAGCGGTAATTTTCCAACAAAAGAGGCGAGAACTGGCTAATTGTGTAGTTAGTGCGAAACCCACCAATGAATCCATCCTTTCTTTCTAGAAAGTAGACCAAATGTCATTTCTTATTGTGTCGTTTGGATCGATGGATTTCTAGATGCAACGGTTTAAAAATAAAAGTATAAATATTAGAAATTGATGCTGTTTAGTGCTATTTTCAAAAGTTCACTAATAAAGCTTAAATAGCTTACATATCGAATCGAATTCAGCATTCTTGAGTGGCCGCGGTAGCCAAGTGGTCTAGGCATCGGATCGTGGCTAGCGTGTCATGAGTTCGATCCTAGTACCACCGCCGTGTAGGGGAGCGATGCACGTTAAATTTGTCGAGAGCTCAAACGTCCTCCCGTTGGTGGGGTGTGGTAGTTAGGAGAGGGGGGTGCCAGCTCAGGTGTCGTCCGCGTCACTTGACCATAGTTCAAAATTACGCGGACCGTCCCCAAAAGCCTCGTGTAGCTGAACAGTGGGACGTTAATATTCACTCACTCATTCAGCATTCTTGAAAAATCTAGGGTCGTTCAAATGGTGCAAGAGAAGTTCTACGATATTCTGCTCAGGAGCTTGACCGTAAGTGTTTGAACATTGAATTTAAAAAGTTAAAGTGAATTTAGAAAAAAATAATCGCTTCAAAGTGCACATGATCATCCATGGCAGTGATTTCCAAAGTGGTCTATATAGACCCCCAGGGATCTATGACGATCTGCAAGGGGTCCACACCAGCAAAACAATAATTTGGGGAGGGGGTCCATGAGATGTAAATGGAGGGTCTATGATAGTGGTTCTCATTAAACCAGAGCATGACTTTAATCTTTAAAAAAAAATTGATCTAGTAGAAACCAGATTTTAACATTTACTAAATTTATTGAGGTTAATTTGGGGTTAATAGGTGACAGCATAAATTTATTCAAAGAAAGAACATTTCAGCATTTCTTTCCAAAATTAAGTTAAAGAAGTGTAATATTGGACGTCGCGAATTTTCTCAATTTGTCACTGACAGTCTGTCAGGACATTTTAACCTACGTTCAACATTTAAATGCCCTTACTCAGATTTTGAAACCAAATTTGAGATTGCTTTTATATAGTAATACAGCAGAGAGAGTAGACAATGATTTCATATAGTCACTTTGAAAAAAATATGTCATATTACAATAGGAACCAGTGTCTGTTTAAGCTCATGTAGAACCCTGGGCGCAGAAGATCTACCGACCCCTTTAACACAGGAGGATCAAAATTTATAACCAGGAAATCTGGCTTTTAGCTTATCCAGGCCCTTCTGAACCACTCCGGACCCAGGCCCCTGGGCGCCCAATGGATAAACCGGCCCTGATAGGAACTGATCAAAAGAGGTCCTAACAAAGATCTTAAAATAAAGTTTAGAAACGGATGTCAGCAATTTTAGCTTTAAAAAGACATGCCTGATATGTGTCGCAAATTATGGAATATCGTGAGAAAGTTTTTAATTGATTTTCTTTGTACCAATCTAAAAAAACAAAAAGAAAGGAAAAGAAAAAAAGAACGGGCACTCATTAACAAAGGAGATTTAGGGTTAAATCTGACTAGATTGTGTTATATATTAAATGTTAAAATTTTTTTATTGAAGCACCAAATTCATCCCTCTCATTAAAAGCATTTGTTTGTTCAGTTATTTTATGTATTAATTTGATTTTAATTTTAATTCATTAACATGCGCTTCTTAAGTTTTAAACACTATACTTCATTACAGTTAGAAATTTAATTCTTTTAAAGTAATATCACCAACTACCAAAAAGACATTTAAGTTGATAAATTTTCAAAAATTTAATATTAGGTAAGCAGGGGTCTACCCGAAATTGGAAAATATGGCAAGGGGTCAACGAGACAAAAAAGTTTGGGAACCTATGATCGATGGGCTTAGCATAACGAATTTCGTCTATCTGGATCTTTTCGTCTCCATGAAAAAGATTAAAGTTAAAGTGTAGTGTGGAAGTTATAATAATGCTCATAATATAGCCCTGATTGTGATACACCAAATAGTGACAGTAATTACAACTTGCCTTATCCTTCTTAGTTATATTTAACGATATAATATTCCCTTCAGGTAGAACCCTACTTTTATTATTCCTTTCAAGCTGATAGTGTTAATAAATGAATCTCTCTCTCTCTCTCTTGAGGTTATTTTCACTAATTTTTTCATGTATTTATTTTCCTGATAATGATCATAATAGAAGTAAAAATATCAGTACTTGTTGCGCTTAAAATCCGCAATGCAAAGTGAAACCAAACTTGATATGCTAGTTGCACTCCAGGCAGTTTATAGTCTGAACATGCCTATTCCCATGAATATCTGAGGTATCTCACATTTTCTGCTTTTGAAGTTTTAGTATGAAATGGATATGACCACGTCTCTTCAAAAACCACGCGATATAATTTATGCGATGTATTTTAATTTGACTTTTTAAAGTAAATAATTTATAAATTTTTCTTTAATCTTTAATGATAAAATATGATTTTCAAAAGAATTTCTAAAAACTGGATATTGGAACAGACATTACTATCAGTTTATGTTGTAAATGGAGCCCGACAGGGCTAAGTGCACATATCCCAACATATACCCACAACACCAGATCAATAATCAGTACATGTACTCCAACAACATTTCAACTGTTTTCTTTTCCATTGAATGCTACAAAAAAAAAGTTGTGGAAACGAACGAAATGCACGTTCTTTTACAGCGCACTTTCCTCTAAATTCAAAGATTACACCAAAAATTTGCATCTTTGTTTGGAAGCATCAGTTTTATCTTTCGTTCAATACATTTCGAATAATTGGATTAAATGTGTAAACTCTCCAAATTTTGAGCGTCAGAACATATTCTGTTACAGTCGGCTGATTTAATTTGAATTTTTTTTTTATGAACGTAGAATTCTACGGCAACGCGATCGCTATTGGAGATGAACCTCGGTCAAGTGATGGGGACAGCATCAGAGCTGGCACCCCTCTCTCCGAAATACCACACCTCGCCAACGTGAGGATTTTTAGCCTCAACAAGTTCAAAGTACATCAGTTTCTTGAAACGGCAGGTCTTCGGTGGCACTAAGACTTGTGATTCTGTCGGGATTGTAATTGTTTTAATGATTAATGTTAAAGGCATCAAGCTAGACTTATCAATCAATAATTTTTTGGTCAAAATACTGAATTTTCGGAAAGGCTGGTTTGTTTACATGATTTGTGAATCCAACACCTTTGAGACTAATCTAGGACACATAAGTTGCACCTCTAAATTCCCCTCCCCAGGATCGCTTTTCCACTTAGGCACACTAGGGTGCAAAAAATTGGAAAGCGAAATTTTTTCTTTTATAATTACAGGGAACGTACCACCACCCAGCGAGTTATAAGAGAAGCATTTCTGCTTTTAAGAGAGGAAAATGAAAAGCCTACTACGCGGAAAATGAAAAGCTTAGCAGTTTCATGTTGCTATACACTCAAAATGATGTTACCATGGAAATTGATTACAATGATGTTATTAACTGTTTTGCAATGATCAAAGCTCGAAAAAAAAACCTTTGTTGAACCAGTATTAATGACAGTGAGTGAACAAAAAATAAGGATGTCGAAAAGTAAAAGACAGTAAAGCGATAAGCGCGCGATGAAAGGATGAGAATTATAACAAGTTGAAAACCGTTGATACAATAATGTATCTCTATACTGTAATTTCAAATGATTTCATCAAAATATGCTGTATTAATTTACAAAAAGGTGGGTGGTCCGTAATGCCGTTAAATTAAGAAATGATTAAGAGTGGCCAAACCATACCACTACAGTAGAACGTTGTTTATCCGAACGTTTATTATCCGGAGCGTCAAATATCCGAACCAAATTCCGGATACGTTTTCGAACAGTGCAACACTAAACAGTTGTTTCGCGTGAGTCCAAAAGTGACGGGAAAATCTAAGATGAGGGATATTTGGAGAATTTCAGTTCTGGGTGATTTGGTAAACATCTACGCGGAATATTAAGTCAGATTGTTTCCAAGTAAAGGGTGTATACTTGCTGTTTTGTTGATGTAGAAACCAGGATGGCATGCGATGCAGAAGACTGAATTTCAAATGCTAAATGATGACGAGATTGTGACTTCCGTGCAAGAAAAATCCGACCCTGTCGACGATGAAGCGGATGAAGATGACGACAACAACAACAACGAAAGTAGGAAGGTCCATCAAATGCTGACGCGTTTCTGCGTTAGAGACAGCTATGGTGTGGTACGAACAACAATCAGACTGTTGTTCTACTCAAATACTGCTGCTCAAGAGAATCAGAGACCTTGCCGAGAAAAAACGAAGGTGTACAATGGTACAGCGAAAAATAAGTGATTATTTTCCACAATAAAGGTTGTGCGACATTTTGCACATATTTTGCTTTTTCTTCAAGCACGTTTCCTACATGTAATGATTTTCAATATTCGTATGGTGTCTGGTTTCATATACTGCATGGATCGCATTCGGTTATCCGAACAATCGCGTATCCGAACGGTGTCCGGTCCGAATTGATTCGGATAAACGACGTTCTAATGTATTCTTTCCTTAGGACTGTCAGTCCATAGTTGGTGGATAACGGAAAGACTATTCAAACAGCAAAAATAATGAAAAGAGAAAGAGTAAGAGAGTGAAGGGAAAATCAACTCCCGAAACAAAACAGGAAAAGTAAGAACTGAAGGAGAAGGGAGGTGCTCTGTGGAAATAAGCCCCCCCTAACTATTGAATTGCCTAGGGCATCAGGGTGGTAAAAAACGGCCCTAAAGCCCCCTCCCAGATTTTATAAAGAACTGCAAAACAAGAATTATTCCAAGAGTAGTGTCTCCTTAAATACACACACATATATATATATATATATATATACAGTTAAAGTTGAGTCAGGGAGTTTCAGGATTGGTGCAAAATAAATATATGTATTTTTAGTCTCTATTGTTAAAATGGCCAAGGATTTCAATAGAAAAGCATTTGCTGCATATAAAGGAATAAACTGATTATATACAAATATGGTGACTCTGGATTTTCTTAATTTCAAACGAATTTTTATAATTTTTCCTTCGTTATTTAAAATCATAAATTTTAGTCACATGTTGATAATTCAATTCGCAATAAACTTACAGTGACTAGAATGTAAATTTCGTATATTTAGGATGCATAATTATATTATACTTTTCCCATTTTTAAAAAAATTTTTGCTATTGGTTATTTTGCAGGGATTTATGTTAGATTTCCAATGGGTTGATTATGTAAAGAAGACTTTGGAATTCGAACAAGAAATTCGATGGCTAGAATTATTTAAAGTGAGTTTATGATAATTCAAAAGTTTAAAATATTTGTATAATTGAATTTTGTTCCAGATGTTATTAACAACACATAACAAATAAATAAAACTTTACACCAATTTGTAAATAAAGGAAATGATATTAACAGATGAGAGATCATCAAATTTTATGTACTAAGTAATGTAATATGTGTATAATTATTCTATACTCCGAGAGTCGTATGCAACCTCATTGGATAATGCACGAAAGACTCAGAGCATCTACTAGTTTAACGTGGAACACAACTCTCTCCTCTTTGCAACTGTCTTTAGTAACAAGTGATATAAAAATAAAAAAAGTTAAGTCAATTCCTATATGGGTCAACAAAGAAAAAATGTATTTTAGTTACTTTTATTAAATAGTTACAATTAATATTAATATGAATATACATATGACAGAATCACAATATTAAGTGACAAAATAGAAAGCGATTTTCCTTGCACAATAATTTTCCATTCTATATATGGTGTTGGACTATTTTTTGTTTGTTACTATTTATTCAATAATTAAATTTAATTATTCTAATAAAATAGTATAATAAAAAAGAAATCACATTCTCAGAAATAAGGCCATCCCAGGTGGGATTCGAACCCACTACCTTTGGCTTCGAAGTCCAACGCACTACCCGTTGCGCTACAGGGACACAACGAACGATTTTCCTTTTTATATATGCTGGACTATAATTTTGTTACTTTTTAAATTTAATTAATGAATTAATATTTGGAAAAACTGTGTGTGTGTGTATTAACACCAAGTGTCATCCACTACAAGTTTAAAAAATGTATTTGAACTTGAATGGATGAAGAAAGTATTTTATTAACGATTGAAAATTTGAACACACAAAATATATAAAGGGAGAGAGTGAACTAATAAAGTAGGAATTGGAAAAAGTAGGACTTGAACAGTGAATCCACTAAAACAGGAGTCAGCAAACCGTGGCTCGCGAGCCACATGCGGCTCTTTTCCTAGATGGCTGCGGCCTTTTAGATTTATGAACTATTCAACAAATAATTATATCTATTAAAAATTGTTTTCCTTCATAATTATGTACTGAAATGATTTACCTTATTTGTGTCTACAGTTAAACATTTGACTGGCTTAAGATTTCTCCATTAATTTTTGCTTTTTTCATTAAAAAAGTGTATTGAGAATCATTGAAAACTTAAACAGCGCTAAAATTCTAATGTGCTGGTAGAAATACCGCTATGGGAAGACACTCCTCTAAGCGATGTTCTGTAACGTTTGCATGTATGGATTAGGAAGCATTACTGAATGTGAGCAAGTGATAAACAAATTCCAAACAGAAGAGACAATAACATGTTTCGTATTTAGTGACATGCTTTAAGGCGAATAAAAAGAGTTGAAATGACTTTTATATACGGGAACGATAAAAGACAATTTTATAATTTGTGTAAACATACATTTCAAAATGAAGTTCTTACGGTCCATTGGTTGGGACATTTTTTCCAAGATGCTTGTAAATTTAATTACCAACACCATGACATTTGACTATTGCTCTAGCATTGAGCCTCAGAATTAAAAAAAATCTATCTTAGATAATTCTTGGTTTTAAAAAGAATGGAAATTGTTATTCTGTGTGTAAACCTTCATTTAAATATTATAAAAAAACATTAATTGTGGTGCTACTACGAGTATGATGTCATAATGACTATCGTAGCCTGTACATATAAGGGTTGTTTTATCCAATTATACATCTTGAATCTTATCAAATAAATGGCCAGAAAATTAAAGCCTTTGAATTCCAATATTTATAAGTATTTGGTAAATCTATTATTAGAAAGTATGTCCTTCATTTTAATAGATATTTCTATAACAACGGTTTAAAATGAAATGAAAAGTAATGGAATAATTTTTAAGTAGATATCCAAAAGATGAGTTAATTCACGTGTAATGACTCAAGAAAGTGAAAGAGCAGCAAAAACTATTCTTTATTTCACCATTAAACAAGATATTATAAAATTTGTCTTCGATGAACTAACTGAGGTGTTAACTCACTGTGAAGACTTCATTAAAATGTGGAGTTACTCCAAAATTTAATCATTCCAATTCCAGGTGTTCAAACTCAATTTTACGGATGACATTAAGAATTTAAAAGAGCATATGAGGCCATTTTCTAAAAAGAGTAACGGTCAAGTAGTTTTTGATCTTAATGGCGCTTTGGATGGTTTTTTGCATTTTGTATGGTTAAAGAGGTTAGTTAAAGACAATTTTTTTACCCCTATTAAAAATACAACTGTATTTCCCTCCGATTGACATATTTTCATTTTAGACATTCACACAATCTGGATGATTTGTTGGCTCAAAAACCACCACTAAAAATCCATGAAGAATTTTGGTGTGATGTCGATCAAAAAATACCCAAAACTCTTCTATGGGACAGCGTATTCGAACTGTTGGAAAAATATAAGTAAGACTCTTTCAATTTTATTCTCTTCGAAAATATTTAACAACTGCAACACTAAACATTCAACAATCTTATTACCTCCATTATAGTCAATAATGAATTTATGATATCCGTCAGAGAAAATCTAGAGCTTTTTACAATAGGGAAACATATTATGCTGTCAACCTGATTTTAGAAAAGGAAGTGTATTCATATTACAATATAAATGGCCTCAATTAAAACAGTATTCAGGGTTGAATCCAAATTGGATTTGTAGGGCTCAAAAATCGATTTGTGAAGAGTGCAAAAAAAATTCTTTATATCATTTTAAGACATAAAAGTAATTAAAAAAATAAATATTCATAGGACCGCGAGAGTGTAAATCAAAAATATATATATAGGCATCAGAAATTTTGTGAAAAATGGGTCTGGAAATGTCTTATGACAAAATATTTCTATTCGACACTGAAAAGAGTTATATTTGTGTCGCACTCTAAAGCTGCACGAGAGCTGTTGCCTCGACACAAAGATTTTTTCGATTTATAACACCACCATGTTTGATCAAACTAATTTTCCAGGGAAAAAATTATCTAGAATCTAAAAATTTCAGTATATTGAAGTTTTTCTTTAAAAAAAAAGGGGGAGTGGAAGATTATGTTAAAGGTCTAAAATGATCATTAGAAAATTCTAAGAATGTGTCCAACTTATGGATTGTTCATTAAAATCACACTTTGAAGCACCCAGAAGGTTAATGGTGATTAGTCTTGTAATTTCGAACTATGGTCGAGAGACGATAATATTTGACACCATTTTCCCAACTTCCACACCAGACCAATGCGAGGGCTTGAACCTCTGTACATAGGTCTTTAAATTGCAAGAAGTAGCATCATCCATTTCCCCACTAGGTTATCAGCCATATCAAATTCATGGGAGAAAGGAAGTCATTTTGGTTGGAAATCTTGTATTTGCTGGATACTTAATAATAATCATTCAACCTACACACACAAATACAATTTATTCAATAAAAGGGGAGCGGAATTAGTGACAACTTTTTAAGATACTTTGATTTTCTAATTTCGCGAGAGATCCCTTTATCTGAAATTCAGAAGCAAGAAATCAGTCTCTAAATTGAACTATTTACTTAACATGCATAAATTCATTTACTATTCTTGAAAGTGGAAAAATATGAGGATAACCTTTCAATCAAATGTGGAAAAAGTATGTTAATTCATTTTAGGTTTACCTTTGAAATTGATAAAACACAATTTAAAAACATTCTTTACTCAATTCCATATGAAAAAACAAAATAGCAATGCTGATAATGTGATTTTTTAAATTAACATTCAATGCCCTTTGAGCTATCATTAGTAATTATTTTAAGAAACTGCAATTCTCTATACAAGGACTTGCAAAACAGTTAATTTATAATTTTGCACGTATCCATTACATAGGTTTTTTAGCATAAAATGATCCACTTTTGTTCCTGCTAATAGCAATCCAGAAACCTTGGTTCCTAATTTAAAAAGACAAATATTACCCCCCCCCCTTAACTAATGTTTATTTTATGAATCTAAAACATTAGTTCGAAGATCAAGGTACTTCATTTCATAGAGCAAAAATGTAGCATCCAATTAGTTAATGTTAACAATTTTTTCCCAAAAAAAATCATTAAAATAATTTCCATCCAATTAAACAGTAATCCAAACAAAAGATTTTATTAATATTTTAACAACACCAGAGCTGTATATAAAGGGCTTTAGTTTTTTTTACAAAGATGCTATATTTGTTTTAGTAAATAAAAATTTTATAACTTAATTTTCAGCGATTCTTTGCAGTCCCGTAGAAGACTTCTAGCAGCAAGATCTGAAATGGTGATGGAAAATGAAGAACTTGACAAATATTTACAAAATTATTATTGTTTTGAAGTCCCATCTGAAAACTAACTTGGACAACTAAAACTTTCTCAAAATGTTTCAAACGAAATCTGTGTACAAATATCAAACTAACAAATTTCAGATCAGGATACAAAAAAAAAAATGGTATAAAAGTCTTTTATTTTAAATATTACTTAATTGACAAAGTACATAAATTAGTTTTCATATATCCAGGATTCAAGAGCAGTTTTGTATTGTACCAATTCTTCATCTTTGAACCATAATGCTATTTCCTTATCAGCACTTGGCACTGAATCAGATCCATGGATGATATTCCTGTAAAACAAGTAAATATGATTAACAATTAAGGCAATACAAATTTCCTATTATATTTTATCAAAGGAGAAAGTGTAAATAATAAATATTCTTTTATCGTGTAACATAATGATATAAGATACTTTTAATGTGTAATTTTTATGCATAGAATTAAAATACTAACTTATTGAGGACCAGTCATTTCCTAAACTATTATGCGAAGGGTTTACATTTAAAACACATTGAATAAAAGTGCCAAGGCATAACCCTTGTGCTGAAAATCCTTGCCCTGTGTTTTCTACTTACGAGGATTAATATTGGAATATTAATCCTCTAACTATTAACTACATTTTTCAAATAAAAATCTTAATTATTTCATCAAGGATGGATGATGGCCACATTGTGGAAATGGAGGATATCTGAGGGCTACACTTTTTCAAAATAGTTGCATTAATTAAATTTGCATCTAAAACAGTATAAATGTTCCCATAAAATCAAGAAAAAAAATAGTGGAAGTTTTCTTCATTTATTTTTATTATGCTTATTTCAGACCACCCATAAATGCAGGCATATTTAATTTAAGAATCAGTTTAATGAGACAAATGTACCCCCTCCCCATCGCACTTTTCCATATTTTATTTAAAATCAGGAGTGAGATAGCTTGTATTGAAATTCTCATTACAGCCTGCAAGTTTATGTCAGTGAAGTTGCATCGATATTGAGTCTTGTTGATCTTCATGCGAAGAAAACTGCTCATAAATATGGCTTTTCTGGCTATCTTGACAGGCTGCTATTTGCCCAACCCTTAAGTAGAAACCCGAAATATGAAAGGAAATTGAATATCAGAAAAATAAGCAATCTATCGATCAATTGCTAGATGCTTTGAAGTGCAAAATCTATACAAGGATATCAACAATGAATTTCATAAATTTGAATTACAGCCAAAAATGAAGATTATGGCTGAGCTGGCAACCTACTTTCTAAACTTTTACATAATTCCAACTTAAAAATTTTGAACCTTAAGAGATTCAATATGCACCAGCCTTTCAAAACAGAGGATATTTAAAAACACCAAGCCTTGAACCCATAATTCGACAAAAATAATGGTCACAAGTTCATGTACATAACTCAACTCTTTTTTTGGCCACTTTAATGTACACACATTGTGCATAATATCTATTAGTTTAAATGTATTACTACAAGAAATAAAATTAAAAAAACCTTACCTTCCTACTTGGATACACAAATCTCCTCTCAATGTTCCTGGTTGAGCTTGAGCAGGATTAGTTGCTCCAATAATGTCCCTGCCAGTTTTGACAACATTGTCTCCTTCCCATACCTAAAAATAGAATAAACAATTAAGAACAATTTTTCTGGAACATCTTCCTCTTTGAGGTTTCTCCAAAACTAAATGTCATAGCATTAAAATATTTACACAAAAACAGAAGAAAAACTATCAATATCAATTAATCAGTGAAAGTTAAAATAGTTATTTAGCTTCATGTTGAAAATTTAAATTGCAAAAACTCACATTGCAATTCAGAAAATTCCATAACATTGTATAAGTTTTCAATGAATTAAAAATAAAATAAACATTTCTACTCACCATTGGTACAACAGGCCCTAATTGCATGTACTGAACCAAGGAATTGAAAAAAGGCATGCTGCTGAGATCTGCATAGTGCTGTTCGAGGAGACCTTGATTAGCCTAAAAAGATTTAACGCAGAAATAAGTAAACTATAAGAATGCAATATTTAAACTTATATGTGAAATAGTACACTTATTTTTCATCTAATTCAATTTTGAATATGTAGGCATTACAAATTAAAACATGACCGTATGAACTTTCCAAAATCGATACATTTCTTTTACTTAGAATTCTTTGTAAGATCAGAATGAAAACAATTAAGGTTAAGGGTGGGAGAGGTGCGGAGGCATCGGTAGCGCAACGCCCGCCCCCATTTTCCCCGCAAATTCAGGTTTTGGGCTCCAAGTTCGATCTTACAAAGGACTGCGAAAGCATTGCATAACATAGGCTTTGTGCCCCTTAGAATCATGGGCCATCCCGCGATGCGGGAGTGTACATTACACGGCTGGGAAAAATTATACAACAGGATTGGGAAGCAGTGACGTACACAGAGGTGGGGCATGAGAGTTAGCCCAAAGATTTTTAATTTTTAGCATTATAACTACATTTTAACGTTTTATTTATACTTATTCAAAGAAAAACACCGCCTCCCTGCCACTATTTCAGTAGTAGGTGTATGCCAGTGATTGAATGGAAGATACAAGAACTAAAAAATACTATAAAAATAATGGATACAATTTGGAAAGGAGGATTCTTGGTAAGGATTTGTGAAAGTGAATAAGAAAATAGACAAATAAAACATTCAGACGAACATCTAAATGATCAGGACACGTCTTACAAAATTTACCTGCATGAATTTCATTGCTACCAATTTGAAGCCTTTATCTTCAAATCGGGAAATAATTTTCCCAACGAGGTTGCGTTGTACGCCATCAGGTTTGATCATGATGAAGGTTCTTTCTCGGTTAGCCATTGTTATAGATGAAAATATTAGGAGCAGGTAACTTATCAAACCGATGGACTTCGTGACGTAGTCAAAAGAGAGCAACGCTATCGCAGAAGAAAGACAAAGGACCAAAACGCCGCAACCCTGCATAACCGTGCGGCGTTGAGATGAAACATTTTCAAAGGCCTGACAATAGATTGATTGGGAGAGAAATTAATATCTCGGAGAAAAATTTGTAACAATTGCTTTCTGCTTTTTATGTTAAGTTGGTGCTTTAAAAAGGTAATATGGTACAGAAACTCATCTGTGCTTGGAATACAGTACAAAATAACCTTTGTTGTTTTGAATCCTTCAGTATATCTTTCACACGAATGATAAGTATAAAAGATTGTCTTATGGTGGTACTAATAAAATATATTCGATTGTAGTGATTTCGAAGCTAATTTTAATTATAATATATGAAAAATTACTTCTTTTGTCATTGATTTTCCAATGCTAACTCTTCTTTTCTAGCTTGTTTGATCACCAAGACAAATCCTGAAGAGAAATTTTTTTTGCAGTAACCATGTGCTAGAGGAACCAATCGGAAAACCCTCTCCACGTAGTAATGCATTGGTTTCTTGTTACTGGCGTTTCTAGAGTGCTTAAGTTTTTTTTTAAAGCAGAGCGCTTAAATCAGAAACTGAATTAGAACTGTTGAATCAGAGTAGAAACTGAGCTTGCGATTTAATGTTATTACTTTTTTTGTAATTCTGTGAGTTTTTGTTTCGATTTTAAAAAAGTAATAACAGCTCAGTGTTGCTATACAGAATTAAAAAAAAATGTAATAACATTAAATCGCAGGCTCAATTTCTACAATCAGTGTACATTGATGAGCTAAGTTGCCGACTGTTGGAGGTGGTGAAAGCTTGTGTTATAGCCACCTTCAAAAATTTTCCAAGTCTTAATTGCCTTTTTTCTTTCTTTCTGAATGAGAAGTGCTTTTATTTTCTTCTATTTTAGTTTATTTTCATTGATTTTGGTAAGAAAATCATTTTCTTTTCTTGTCATTTTTCATCTTTGCTGAATTCCAACTGAGTCACATTCTAATTTTAATGACAAATACTTGGAAGATAACCTAGAAGTTTCATACGCTTCCTAAAAGAATCTCAAAGCTTTAAATTTTTCAGATTACCAACGAGAGATAGAGAACAAATATTGATGTCAGACCAAAAACGTAATTATAAATATTAAGACTACACAGAACCCATTTTCAAAATTTTTTTTGGAGACAGTAACAGTACAAATAATTTGTTTTATATTCATAGTATATTATTCAGTTGATTCTGAAGTAAAAAGCCAGCTATTATTTTATAATTTGAAAAATTGAAGAATTTTTGAAATTTTAATAAAATGTTCAGTTTTAAAATTTTTAGTCATTTTAAGTGATTTATGTTTCTTAGATTATTGCGAACAAAAGTTAGTATAAATTTGAAAATTTGTTCCCGTGTTGATTTTTAATAATTATTTTCTAGCTAATCCTGGAAAAAACCCGAAAATATTAAAATATTAACTTTAGTATTTTTCAAAGAAATTACTATAGATCTCGGACTTAAATCCATACCAAATTTTATAGAACATACGTTTGGGAGAATCTACAAAAAATTTCAAGACTCTATCTTTAACAGAAAAAAAATCCTCAGAGATTAGAAAACACCTAAATCTTCAAAACCAAAAGTATGAGAAAAACTCATTTAAACTTTGTGAAGATATAAAATAAACACCCCTATAATGCCTGTAAAGCTCTATTTTTTTAATATGTTATTTTCCAACTTATGTTCTTTTCAAAACGCTATTTTAACTAATTATGACTGATTTTTTTTATTTAAAAACATTTTTGCAAAATATTGATAAAATTTGTTACGACGACAAGGTTATTCAGCTTAATCTTAACAAAATATTTTCACAAAAGTTTTGAAACACAAAGCATTTATGTATAACATAATGATTCTGACTTAAGCTATAAATCAACAAATTTGTACGCAAAATTTAATTTTTTAACATGATTTTATAAGTTTCACTTGCATGTAACGGAATCTTGGAACTCGATTTTTACCTACTTCAAAAGGTCAGATTAATTCGAAATTTTGCACACTTGTCAGGGACCGATAACAATACAATAATTTCATAATTTTGTTCCATTATCCTTTTCAGGATCTTCAGGAATAAGGATAACCAGATTTGGCGACAATTCTATAAACCACTTTCCAGATTTGGCGACTTATTGCATACATCATTTTTAAATTTGGCGACTAATTGCACATACCATTTTCCGATTTGGCGACTAATTTCATACATCATTTCCAGATTTGGCGACTAATTTCAGATTTAGCGACTAAAAGAATAAGGTGTAACCCTAACGCGAGTGTTTTGAATTTAAAGCTAATTATATGCAAGTATAAAATACACTTGCGGTTAATAGAAATAAAGCAAACAAAAAAGTGTCCTGTATCTGAAAAAGTGGAGGGTGGGTGTGTCTCAGCAATTTCTTACCATAATATAAACACTTTTCTGAAAATGAAAATAAAAAAAAAAGTCTCGTGCATGCGGAAAAAAGTAATTTACGTTCTAACAGCTAAATATTTTTTATTTTTATAAAGCAATACTTTTGGAAGTGATGATACGAATTAACATTACAGGGGGGAATACGTTTAAAATGTGAAAAAACGATTGACACTTTATATTACCATGTTTTTATTAACTCGCTTTCTTTAATGTCTGTCCGGGTGGAATTTTGTAATTGATTTTAAATTGTGTGACTTTCCGATGAGCTAGAGACTTGAAATTTCGACCATAGCTCAGAAGTGCATGACAATGCATGAAAGTGTGAAAAAAGAAGAAAAAACGAAAAGGAGGAATTTTATAATTTTTAGTCCGTTATAAAAACATGGTACATTAAAATTTTTTTTAATTCGAACTTTTTCTTCTTTACACACTTTATTTGTTTGACCTGTTCTATAGAGACAGAATCTAATATAACGATACGGGACTCATCCGAGGCCCCATAAACGGAAAGAATAAATACACTTCAGAGCCGTTAATTAATATCCATTGAAGAGCA
>BMAO01011362.1:0-29788 GCA_019973975.1 Trichonephila clavata
AATTTAGTATAGTGGCAAACTCCGTTCTTAACTCAAGTTATGAAAATATCTCACCTTCGTAAGGCACAACTTCTCACTCCTTCTTATCTTACAATTACAAAACCTTGCTTCTATATAGTCAAATTAATCTCCATATCAGGGTTTCTTCTTGAAAGGGATGGTTGTGAATTAACACGAATGCTAGCCCAAAAATTTCCCAAGAGGATTAGTGAGAAGGTCGCGTACAGATCCGTCACAACATATGCCTTTCTTATTAAAAGAAATTAACATAGTTCTTCAAACTTTAAATGTTAATCAATGATCCATTGTCAAGGAATCGACAAACAATTGGAAGAGAATATAGGTTTTAAGTAAGAATAGTTGTAAAGATGGACGAGCCCTTAAAAATTTCAAGATCTTTCATATCTCTTTTAAAATTACATTTTCATACAAATTCCCTTCTTGTAGGAAAAAGAATTCAACTTTGGCGAACATTTATTTCCATTCCAGAATTCTTCTGGGATAATATGTAGGACAGAAAGATTGCAACGGCTATTCACGAGAAAATATACTCTTTAGTTTGTCCCAGAGGATTTGTTTCAAAATGCAAACTCTTGCGTTGAATTTGAATTTACAAAAGCTTTTAATTTCCCCATCAAGTTCTAAAATCTCGTGCTTGCATTTTAGTTATAAATCATTTTATTGGAAAGGATTCTTTCTCATTTTCAAAGGATGGATTTTTAAAAGCATCTTTCGTTGCTTATTAGCGCGGATTATTGAAAAATAATTCCTGACGCAAAGTCTTTTGTTAACGAAATAAAATTGGTGACAGTAACATTTTGGATTACTTTCAGTCTATCGTGTAAGGAAGGTATTTTAGCTGATTTATTTCCATCAAGCAAATAGATATTGTTTCCAGAAACATAAATCTGTATAAAATTAATCCTGCAATATGATAAAATATTATTTCGTTGATCGTGGTTCATGGATTTATGTCAAGTCAGTTTTTAAAGAACCAAACAGCTCTTCAAAAAGAATAGACGAATACAATTCTTAAAGTACAAGGTAAACGGCAACATAAGTCTTACAAAATTTCCAGAAGGTTCTCACACCTTCTACAGCACTTGGACACAACTGTGTGTATCAGTGCTGATAAATACAGATACGTAATGTTGCAGTATCATCTATATAAGCCAGTAACAACTTCCGGATTAAAGTGATCATTTTGGTCAAGTGGTATGTTACATGTTTACGAAACCGAAGGTCGCGAGTTCTGTCCTGCTGAATAAGAGCGCCACTTCATTAGTGACCCTGGCTGAATTCAGAAAAAGGCAACCTTCTGATCTATCATGGTGCCATCTGCCCGCAAAACAAAAGTTGCGTAGCAAAACAAAGTCGTCAGACTCACTTGACACAATTCCTCCAATTGACGCCAACATTTCGCAACAGCAACAACACGCTCGCCCTAACAACTATATCATTCGTTCGCCTGTCCACCGACTCACTGTGGGGGAGTATGTAGCAGTATCATCTATATAAGCCTCCGGACTTAAGGGATCTTTTTGGTCCAGTGGTATGTTACATGTTTGCTGAACCGAAGGTCGCGAGTTCTGTCCTGCTGAATAAGAGCGCCACTTCAGTAAGTAACATTAAAAACTATTCGCAAGCATCCATTCGGTCGTAGGCAAACACACTGAAATGAACATTTCATTTGCTTAAAGGGGAAACAACTCACTTGCTGGAAGTGATTGCTATTAAGAGTTTGCGCAGCAACTTTCCACTACTTTCTTGAATAATCCGTTTAGTCATAGGTATTAACATCATAGACTTCATAATTTTCGAAAAACCTCCATATGGTCGCCAAAAATGCCAACTTGGTGGTATCTTCAATACTTCGCCAAGTTCCTATTGAAACGCCATTATAATGTAGGAAACGGAGTTGCTTGCGAATATTACAGTTTTTATCATAAATAAATGCAACAAAAAGGTATATTTACAAAAATGTGTAAGTAAATTAAGAAAAATCGCCTTTTTCCAAGCCTTAATGTTACAAAGTAAGTTTCCAACAGCTATAGTATAATTGTAGAGAGAGAGAGTTAGTTATATTAAATTAAACCAATCAACATATTTGGTCTTTTTAAAAAGATATAAGTAAAATCATTAAGTTTATTATATCATACGTTTTGCTTTCCATTTATGTATTTTTAAACTAAAACAAGGTATAACACAAATCAACGTTTTATTAAGCCAATTTTTAAACATTAAAAAAATAATCTGAATTAAGTTTGAAATAACTTTCACTTTTTTCGTTGCTATAGGTGACGCTGTAACTTAAATAAATAAATAAATATAAAGAATGGAGTTAAAAAAAACTACATGAATGTGCAAAATCTTTTTTTAAACAAAGATAATGTGAATGAAATATTTTGCTATAACAGACTTAATAATAATTTTAACACAGTGAAATATTATTTGACCAAAAATGTAATAAAATATTAAGAGAAGTTGTTGTTGTTGTCGTGTCCTTTCCGAAGGGAAGGAATGAAAGTTGCCAGAGCCTGTGTGAAAATGTTAAGAGAAGTAAATTTGGAATCTGCAAATCTTTTAAGACCACGAAGAAGAATGATTTAAATTAATTCGTAGGCATTAAAAGATCAAAACAAATGAATTCATTTTTTTTATAAGTTAAACTAACAGAATATAACATAATGAAATCTCAAATACTTTGAATGAATGAAAGTTGTTTTAGTAATGCTATCTGCCTAGTAACGCAAAAACTCCGTTACATTTTTTTTAAAAGTCGCACCAGAATAATATGACCAACAATAACTAAAATCTCAAAGTACATGCAGTGGACCACAAAAGTGTCCATACACCTGCTATTTCCTCTAAAATTTGATGTTTGCGACTAATAAAAATGAATACATCGGAACTGTAATTTTTTTTATGATATCTTCAACTTGTTCTTAATGGAATAGCGTAATCAATATTTAAAACATAATATAACTATTATTTTAAAAAACTAAAAATAAAAAACTAGTAAAAAATTACGCTACAAAAGTCTTCGTACACTTCAAAAAATCTCAACATAGCTTTAAATAGTATATTTGTTTCTTAATTTTTTACTTAGTAGGATATTTTTTATCGTTCTCAACAACTTTCAAACATCTTGGTATAGATTTTATCAGTTTTTTGTAATTTCAGTATCGATATTCCACCATTCTTCTGTAATAATTGTTTATACTTCACATTTTGTTTTTATATGCCCTATTTTCTTTTTTTTTTTAAAATTAAATTATGAACAAGTATGTTCTACTAATCTTAAATCAGGTGATATAATCATTTACCTTTCACTTATTATTGTTTAATTTGATGCATTTTTGCATCAAAAAGGTGCATTTTTCGCAGTGTTGTTCATTAATGTTACATTAGTTATTCATTACAGCTTGATTCGTAAATCCTTGTTGCAATTGTTAACAATTTGTATCATAATAATTTACCTTTTACTAACCAGTGTTTGATACATTATGGCTATCGGAGGTCACATTTTTTACAGTGTTGTCACATCACTAGTTACTTAGTTACCGATTAATGTTTCATTTGTTCAATTGTCACCAATCAATACCAAAATCCTTTCTTTTTAACCCTTCGGTGTTTGATTAGATACATACATAGAAGCCTTTGTTATGCAGTTACTAATAAATTAAATCAAAAGTCTAAACAGTTTTTTTTGTAAGATATAATTTAATATATTAATGCTCTATAATACCTTTTTGAGTTTTTTATAGAAAAGTGTGAACAAATTTATTAGGAACAGATTAAAATCTAAAATTAATTTAGTTTAAAAATTTTTCAAGGAAATTTATTCTTACAAAAAATATATACTTAATAATTTTCATGTTTTTATTACTTGATTCTAATAAATCAAAATATATTGATGTACAATTTGAATATGAAAGTCAAATACGAGACAAGAAAAAATCAATCCAAAAAACTAACCTAGTAAAAAATAAAACCCCACCCCAATATGTTGCAGATAAGCACTATAGAATTTTCAACGTTTTTAGGGCTTTTAAAAGTTTTAAGTTTTTTAGTTTCAGTAGTTAACACAAAAGTATTTGTGTAGGTATGTTTCTTACTATCAACTTCGAAATCATTTTATATTTCTTTTTAAACTAAACATTCGGAATTATTACTTTCACTAATTTATTTTAGTATATTTTAGAATTATTATTGTAAAAACATAAGCAATGTATGGCATTGGAGTTAATTGGCTATTTAGAAAATTAGTTACATCGTTTAAACGATAAAATATGTAATATACAACATAAAAATATTGACAGGTTAATTCAAGCTTTTATAGCACATAAATGAAGTAAAAATGAAAAAATGCACGTGACCATTAATAAATTATTCATTTATGATTATTAGTTTGAAAAATCTAAATATATTAACGAGATTTAATATAAGTCATATTTAAAAATATCTATTTTTACATATATATATGTATATATAATAAAAAATATATATAAAAATATATACTTATATCAGTTTTACAGAATAATTATAACAGGTTTTAATGTGTTGTAATTTTTAGTCGGAAAATGGATTATGATTATATTATCAACGGATGAATCCAATAACAAAAGGGAAAAATAATAACACACAAAAATAGAACGAGATTACCTTTTAGTCTTCTAAATTAAAAAAAAATCGTTTGGTGATTTGATATGAGATGTTTTCAAATGAATCCAAATTTTAAAGCGTAAACAAAAAGAAATGTACTTTTCTTTTCTATATTTTTAATTAGTAATTCGGTAGAAATTGAAATAAATACATTTAATGCAGTAAATTTCTCTTTTCGATTACTAATCTGTTTTATAAATTCGGACAAAAGAATCGCGCTTAGAAATTCTAAGAACACGAACAATTAATTCACTTAAACTTTTTAATGCAGTTATTTTGCAAGCTTGTTCCACTAGAAATTTATAAATAATACCTCCGAGATATACACTGGCCTCCAAAAGTTAAGGAACAATATGTTTTTCGAAGCTCACCGTAAAAAAAATAATAGTAACAATAAAATTTACAGTTTATACAAATGATAAAAACGAACGTTATACAAATTTATGCAAAAACAATTGTTAACACTTATTTATATAATAGGAATGAATAGATATATATGAGTTAGAGGAAAATATGCATATATCAGGCTTTCGTAATTACGCGTGTAACTTTTGTTGATTTACAACTTTTGTTAGCAGATTTGTTGTCAATAAGCAGTGGTGTCTCGCAATGTCTGAGAGAAGCCGTTTGCCCGATTCGTTTAAGGGGAGGGCGGTCGGATGGATTGAAATGGGGTTGTCACAGGCTGATGCTGCTAGGCGTCTTAATGTTTCTCGTAGTGTGGTCCATCGTCTCTGGAATCAATATCAAACCGAAGCATCTTCCAGAAGACATGTAAAGGCCAATCACGAGCTACAACACCTGCAGGAGACGGTTTTGTGACTCTTTTGGCCCGAAGAAGAAGAAGGATTTCTGTGCCGCAACTTGTTGCAGATCACTCTGTAGTATCACGGAGAAGAATATCCGCTAGTACGGTGCGAAGGCATCTTCACAAATTCAGGTATCTATACAAGGTGACCAGTTTTGTGTGTAGCCCTCAACAGACGTCAGAGAAGGGCCCGCTTATCTTGGGCAAGAGAACACGTTTCCTGGACCATACATCGAAGGGCTTCTGTACTCTTTACATACGAGTCTAGATTCACACTGGCGAGCGATTCAGGACTTCTCTCATCTGGAGGGAACGAAGCCCCAGATATCATCAATCCAACATTGTTGAAAGACATAATTACCGAGGTGGTGGAATAATGGTTTGGGCAGTGATCTCACTCGGTGGTCATACTGACCTTCATGTGTTCCAGGGTGGAACTCTGGTAAGTATGAGATATCGGGATGAGATCCTTGATCTATATGTCCGCCAGTATGCAGGTGCAATTGGCAATGACTTCATTTTGATGGATGATCATACGCGACCTCACCGAGTTGAATTGGTGAGGAATATCTTGAGGGTCTTCGTTTAGAGCGAATGGAATGGCCAACTCGATCTCCAGACTTAAATCCGACAGAGCATCTTTAAGACTATCTTGGTAGACAGGTTGCTGCTTTAAGTCCTCCTCGAGGTCTTTAGGAGAGCTGGAACAAAGCTTACTCCGTGTCTGGTCTTCGCTTTCCATTTCGATAACCGACAACTTAATTGACAGCATGGAAATTCAATGCGACCAATGTATTCAAGCTAGGGGTGGGCATATCCCTTATTAAAACCCATTTTTGTTATGGTCCTATGACATTTTACCACATAAAACTGTGATTATTATTTTTTCCCAAGAATGGACTTTTCCAGTGAGATTGCCTTCTTTGTTGTAAATCAATTTTGAATTTTTGTTATGTACACTTATGTCTTGCAGTCAACACATAACTGTTTTGTGCACATGCCATCCAAATTTGGTATTTCTACATTCATTCAATTTCAAAACAGGTTTTTTCCTTAACTTTTGGAGGCCAGGGTGTTTTTATGCTTTAACGAAATATTTCAAAAACACTTTAAAAATTTCCATTAGCCTGAATTAAGGTAGCAAAAATAAGTCAATTGCATAAATTTCGAATAGCTTCATATAAAAATTAATGAAATAATTTTACATACGCACCAATACTTTCATATATAAGATGAATCCACATAAATTTCACTTACCTAAAAAGAGAAAAAAATACAGATTAATATTTCATATATCAAAACATAATTAGTCTTAGAAATGAAAGCATTAAAAAAAAATAAGTGTTTTAAAAATCTTTATCATGAAAATATATACAATCTAATTTTCATAACTGACAAATTTTGAGCATACAAAGTTCAGAGACTAAGGATAATTTTTTCGCTGTTTGTGAAGTTAAAATTGAAATATATATTTACATTGCAGATGGTTTGTTAGATAATTATTATTTTTAATGTGTTATTCTTTTAAATCATGTGACAAATAAAAATGATTTTGATTAATTTTTATATTGAAATGATTAAATTAAAAAAAAAAAACCAAATTAAGATGCAACTGTTGAAGACTCATGTTTAATTTTCATTTTTTTAATACATGTATATAAATAAATAAATAAATAAATATAAGGATGGTCGTGGTTATATGGACAAAAAAAGTATTATTAATCGGAGTCTACCTATCTAGAAAAGATCTTCTATCGCAAGGGAGGCGAATCTTTACAGATCAACGCGCCATTTTTTTCTACAAAAATATTTAATGAGGTATAGACGAGCCACCAAATACTTTTGACTTGTGATTACATTATTGGGAAAATAATAAAACTAAATACTAACAGCCTAAAGCTATTTATTACGAAAAAATACATTTTGCATTGTAAAGTATTAAATGTTCTTGTTATACATGTAATTAAAGCAACATCAGTGGGACCTATGTTGTTGCAGGCTAGATTACAAACAACTTACATTAGGATTGTGAGAGCAAAATGCATGCTGAGTTGGAGTCATCTGCCAAAACGGTTTTAAGCGAGTCGTTAACCTTATTCATCTCTGAAAGTAATGACTTTCAGGCATAGTTAGATGAAAAAATGGTTAAAGTAATATATATATACTAGCTGTTACCCGCCCGCTTCGCTGGGTATTTCATGATGTTTTATAAATTTTTACTGCTTATACATATGTATAAATTATTGATATCAAAGTCCTAGCATTAAGAATTCGATTGAATTGAGAAATATACTTATACCTGTAACTGTCACCTGTTGATAAATAAAAAGGGCAGAACTCATCTAATTTGTATTTTCTAAGAATCTCTAAAGTTGAAGTATAGAATGATGTTTGCTCTTTCGTAACCCAAAAACCAAGTGGATTCCGCAAAGCCAATTTTCGCGGTGGATCTCTACTCCGTAAATTGAACATGCAAGCCAAATTTCAAGTCTAAATCTAACAGAAAAAAACAAAAGTTTTACTATTAATATCCCCGTAATCCGTGTTGAGAGCCGTTTTCCAAAATAACCTCTCTTAGCGGATTTCAATTCAACAAAAGAGAAATGCAAACCAAATTTCATTATTATAGTCCTTGTAGCTCGAAAAAAGGATTTTTTTTGTGTCAATACGTCCAGTAACCCTGCACCCCCCGCAGAACTTGATTTACTTAAAATACATTCTTAGTGCATCCCTATTCAACAAAAGAAACATGCTTAAAAAATTTCAAGTATATGGGTCTATCAATTAAAAACATGAATTTTTTTCTGTAACTCCTCTTGACACCTCGCAACCATCCTTGGGGTCAATTTTCGTTTTACTCTTTGTTAGAGGAATTATATTCCATGAAAGGAACATGCCTACCAATTTTCAAACAGGATGATCAAGTAGTTTAAAAATGGAAATATTTATCGATTACGCCCTTAATCCCCACAACGCCACTTAGAAGTCTGTTTTCACAAAACCCGTTTTGTAACTGATCATTATTCTACGAAAGGAATCTATTTATCAAATTTAAAGACAGTGCGTCAAATAGTTTAAAAATGAAAATATTTATCTATAACGCCCCTAAGCCCCTGCAACGCCACTTGGGGACGATTTTCACAAACTCATTTTGTAGCGGATCTGTACTGTATGAAAGGAATCTGCTAACCCAATTTCAAAATTGTATATTGAGTAGTTTAAACATGGAAACAATTATTCATAACGCCCCTTAACGCCCTTGCGTTTCGTATTTTGGGAAATTCGTTCTTAGCTGATGTCTACTCTATGAAAGGAACATGATTACCAAATTTCAAGTCTGTAGGTTGAATAGTTCCAGAGATATCGTGATCAGTCAGTGAGTGAGTGAGTCGCTTTTCTCCTTTATATATATAGATGTGTGTGTGTGTGTGAGAGAGAGAGTGTGTGAACCAGCTTCTTGAAACAGTTAAATGAGTGTAGATTTGAATTCCAAGTTTCCAAAATTTCGTTACTCGCATATTTACTCGTATCGCTTGTTAATCTTATTGTTTCAATCATTTCCAACTTTTTTTCTTGTTTCAATAAGTTTTTGAATCCATATATTGAACTAGACTGGAAATAAATCAGTTGCTTTTTAAATTTTTCAATTTCCAGCCAATCGAATTGGGACAAGTTCAGTTTACCAAATGAAGCCCCATCAGGGTACATAATTAACTTGAGCGTTTTCCGATAATTCTTTAAACTGAGAAAATCTCGCTGTAAATTCCTTCATTGACGAAGCAATGAGGAAATATTTTGAACTAAAGTGCAAACCGTTTAGTTGGGTGGCGTGCCCAAAATACTGTGTCGCGTGCCATTGGATCGCCATCCTGTTCTATGGTATGGAGATTAGGAAAAAATAGTTCAAAAAGATAATTTCAAAATTTAATAATGCTACAATAGGGTGTTGCATTTTCAAAATTAAAAAAAAAACAACTTAAATTTAGTTACATGATTTTTTTGTCTGAAAATAAAATTATCTTTCTAAAATATAAATACCCCAAAACGACGATGTACTGAATAGTACTCATAGTCCAATGTATATAGCAACATTTCCCAACCCCAGCTAACTATGCGAGCACAGTCAAATTAGTCAGTCCGAACAAAGTTTTTTTTCCTTCTTCCACTTCATGGTGCACTGTAACTTCGACAGTATAGGGTTTTCAAAAAAAAAAAGTAATACTAAAAAATCTGTTAAATATACTGGATACTGTTTCTTGTTGTGACGGATCTGTACGCGCCCTTCATCTAATCCTCTTGGGAAATCTTTGGCCTATCAATTTGAATTAATCACAACCAACCTTTTAAAGAAGCAATCGTGATATGCAGCTTAGGTCGGTTGTATATAGTCTAGGTTTTCTAATTAGATGGATAGAGAGAAAGAGTTATATGGAGATTGAGATACAGAGAAGCTGACTAAAAGAGGAGAGATTGCTACTGATCAGGTATTAGTATATTGGATAGCACGAATCAGATATTAGATAGTTGAAGATATTAAAGTGACGGTTGGTCACCATAGTTAAATTATAACTCAGATATTTAGAGTAGCAGATTGATCCCAGAGAAGGAGGATCAATATATAAGAAGTCTTCTAATAATTCGAGTCTCTCGTGGTTTATTCACTTACTGCTCTTATTAGGAGCATCTCTTCTAGTTTGAATTATTAGAATTCTGTCTGTTGATAATTTGTGTGCTTAGTAAATAGATTAGATAAATATTAGGGCAAGTCATCCTTCACTTCCTCCCACACCTTTTGGAGGGAATGAGAGTAGACAGCGCTCGTTATATTGTTACTATTTGGTCGGTGTCCTGTGATCGCAATAAATGTTGAAAGGAACTAAGATGCCTGTTTTTCTTGAACAAAAATTACATTGACTTTTTACCCTAAGAAAAGCACAAAAATTCCTGAACTTCATTCCTTTTATGGCAGTGCTTTAAAAATAATATTTTTATTTTATTTCCCCTTTTTATCAAAAAACCAGTGAACATTTTATCTGTATAGGTAGAATTTGAAATTTTTTAAAAAAAAATCGTTCAAACTTAAGTGGACTTGGTACCCCCAAAATGAATAAAGTATCATATATCGCTTTTATATGTCGGGGAATTAGAAGTTGAAAACAAAGTTCATTTGAAAAATGTAAATTAACAACTTAAACAATTCAAACACCCCTCCTTTTTAGAAAAAAAAAAGCTAAAAAAAGCTTTTTTTGATAAACAAAATTTATTTTAAAAAGATTAATAACGAAAAAAAAAATAAGGTTTAATATTTAAAGCAGGATATTACCGAGGCATTACAATAATGTAATTTTTTTCTTTGCGAAATGTGTGCATGAAAAAATTTGCAAATTAAGGCCTTTTATATTAATAATTTCATAATTTCAGTACTTATTCCTCATATGTTTTTCATACAAATATAATCCTTCAATATTATGTGAAGAAAAAACTAAAATTTCTGTCAAATGACAGAAAAAAATATTTTTTTTAACATTTTTCTTAGATTCTCTTGTGCAATTAATACTCTCTAAAAATTTACAATGTACAAAATGAATGAATTGAAATAATACGAAAATGCAATTATTTGAAAGAAAAATATATAACTAATGTCTTAAAGGGGTATTTAAATTTATTTAAGCTTTTTATAATTATTTTTTCAAAATTACATGATTTAAAATGGATTTTTTCAGTTCTTTTTCGATACATTTTAGTGCATTCAAAATACTAGTCCTTCCACAAATATTTACCAATCACTTCTATTTCTTCCATGTGTGTTATATATATAAAACATGTAACAAATTAGGGATTCAAACTGTATCCTGTAAACTGAATCCTTTTTTTAAAAAAAAATAAATTAAAGTGTAGGAAATATTGGCCTTTTAGTTGAATTTTTGTATGCATATCAACATTTTATTTTTTTCTTCGTAATTAATTAAGTTATTGTAAAATAGATCCCTAAAGTTGCTTAGAACATCCTTAAGAATGTTACAAAAATAAATTCAGGTCAAAAAATTAATAATTTCAAAAGGTGTAAAATTTTTAAATTTTCCAAATTTTCTTTAAAAAATTTTAATTTTTAAAGTTATGTGAATAATATGTGTAAAATTTCATCTCGTATCATTTTCTTGAATAGGAATACTATACGAATGCTAAAATATAATTTTTAAATACATAAATAAACAACTCTTACTGTATATGTTTCGATTTTTATTTTAGGCTACATTGAGAAAAATGATATTTTTTAATGCGCCCATGTGTATTGTTTAAGTTATTTTATTGCTAATATTTCTGTCACAGAGTCTTACAAAATCGAGTAAATTTCAAGAATATATTCAAGTTTAAAAAAAAAAAAAGTCAACAGAATTTTAAACAGCAATAAAAGCTTTTCCATAAAAATAAACTTAAAATGAAAAAAAAAGAAGAAAAGCTCTTTCTGTTTCGAAAATAAAACTTTTATGATTGGAAAAGTAAAAACTCGATTTTTCGTTTGGAAATAAATGAAACAAGGAAGGAAAAAAAAAAATGTCGAATGACTTTCTATAAACTTCCGCTACAAAATGTCCAATAAATTGAGACTATTTGTTCCTAATACATCTTCTATTTCCTACGAAGTAAATTAAAAAATAAAGTGGAATTTGTTTTAAAATTGAACTTCAAAAGAGCATTATGATCACTTGAATCGTTTGCTCAAATGATTAAAGTAAACAAAGTTAACGATTTAGTTTGGAACATGATTTTGTATTTTTCTCTCTCTACATATAAGGGATTTTCCTCAATTTTCAAAATAAAACGCATAACAGTAAGGGAAAATAGAACGTTTCTAATACACTTTTATAACTAACTATGAAACATTTTTTTTTGTATACAAAATAACTGTGATAAAAAGCTGAAGAATTTTGGAAAGACAATGTAGTAAAAATTTTATTTTAGTTTTCACTTTGGTGGTTGCTGTAGAGATATTAAATATTTTAGGTCATTGAGTAAATATAGTGGATAGTGTACTTTGTGATACTTATTACATGTATGATTTATTCAAAATTTTTAAATGAAGGTGTCAAAATAAGGTACTTAAGTCCAAGATGCGATTTTTATTAATTTCAAACCAAATAGATATTTTAAGAATGCTAAAAGTAACCAAATCACAAGAATTCATATGACAGATGCGAAATCACGGTTGCCAACTTGGCATGTTATCTTGAACGTTGCCATTATTGCGATAGTACATAATAAGTTTATTACAACATCACAAAAAACTTATTTTAAAAATAGAGAGAACATTTTCATTGAATAGGCGCAGTTATAAATAATAAAACATAACTCAAAATGTAAAATTTTTAATAAAAATTATAATTCTATGTGGATTTAAAAATACCTAAAAATATTCATTTTATAAATAGGCAGCCGAAAGTTTTATCGAGGGAAAAAAAACTTCCCACGCATCATTAATGCTTCATTGATTTTAATTTTGTGGAAGGAAAAATGCAATTAAAAAACGTCTCTCACCGCAAAAATCAAAGAGCGAAAAAAATAATAATAAGGAATCTATAAAAGATGATCTTATAATGATGAAAGAGGATTAA
The DNA here is from genome assembly GCA_019973975.1 of Trichonephila clavata. Taxonomy (NCBI): domain Eukaryota; kingdom Metazoa; phylum Arthropoda; class Arachnida; order Araneae; family Nephilidae; genus Trichonephila; species Trichonephila clavata. Next base: position 13,087 of record BMAO01011362.1, read on the forward strand.
ATATTCGATTTTTTTCCGCCACTTAATTGAAAAAAGTCATTTTTATTTTTATGAAATTAGTGTTCATATTTCTCAATAGATGCTATCTAACAGGAAAATTATTTTTGATTGAGAAAACTTTAAAAAAATATTCTTCGTTGAAATTATTGGATACAATACGTTAATTAACTTAATAAGAATAAGAAAGCAATATGATAAAAATGAAACCACAGTTTCTTTAGGGAAAAAAAGCAATCCTGGGAATTGAGAAAAGTATTAGATTGAAAAATGAAGGCTCTAAAAAGAGATTTTTATTATTTGAAAAGTTCAGTTAATTATACTTTCATATTATTTTTAAATAATGTCTCCGCTGTGATACTGCTTTTACTACGGTGTTTTTAAAATTAATATTATGGTTTAAATAAATAAGATTAGTGTATAATTTTAAGCAAAGATTGTTAATAATTTTATGTTTAATATTATATATTTTTTCAATTATTTTTAAATATTTTGTAAATTTCTTTAGAAAATTCGTTCTCAAAATTAGATTATTTCGAAATATAAAATTTAGCATTCTTTTTTACATTCATTTAACAGCTATTCCAGCTTTATTTCACCAAATTACATATTTTGCAATTCTCTCTTTCTCTCTATTTATTTTCAGTTTTTTTTTTTTATCTTGCAATGATTAGGAGACTTATATATGCAGCTACAATGGTAAATATTCGAAACATACAGAGAAAATTATTTTGTTTAGAATTTCTCTTTCAAATAATTACTCTCTATACTTTATATGGAATTGTATACATCAAATATCTTATCTTAAAAATCAATTTTATTCAACACATCCTTGATTCTGCAAACATTTATGCAACAAGATCACTCATTCATAATACAGACTTCAAGACAAAACTCCTAATTGAAGATTTATTTTCTTTAATAAATTCTATTTTTAATCAGTTACAGTAACAGTTACGAGTTGAATATTACATCAAACGATTTACGTATTCAAATCAATATAACATGATAATCAAATAAATGTAGCAATCAAAAGATTTCGAAAAACTTAAAATTTCCGCCAAAAGATATTTTAATAATAATTATGTACTTGACTTTAACCTTGAGACCACATTTACATTTTAATTAGCAATGAAATGAATTTTAGAATTTTGTTTGTTCATTATTCTATTTTAAGAAAATAATTGATATCTATCAGCGAATAATTTACAAATGAAGGAAAGACGTAGCGTAATTATTATATTTTTCAATATAAATCTTAATTAAAGAATTGATGATATATAGAATAAAAGATATTTATAAATGTTTCACTGTATATGGAAATATATATGTAATTAAAAATTACCTGCAAAATTGCAGTAAAAGCAAAAAAAATCCCAGTTATTCTTGGAATTATTGTGGAAATTTATTTAAAAATAAACTATTCGATTTCCAGTTATTGGTTCTTGAAAAAAACTAGACAAAAAAGTATACACTTCTGTTTAAAAAACTATAATAAACATATTTATGAAAATTTAATAAAAATTAAAATTTGAAAGTACATGCTTTTTAATAAGAACTTTGTGTTCAGTAATGCTATCAAAATATTTTACCCGATTTTAAGAATTTACATGAAGTTCAAGATTTCAGCGTGTTTTTTTTTGTTATCGAAGACGTTTGGCAGGAAAAAACGTATAACGAAAATTAACTAACATAGAAGTTTAAAAGTATGTGTCCACCCGCATATTTTATCTCAGTTTATCCGCCAAATTCGATATTTATCTAAACATTCAACACAAATCACATCATGCAGCCCAATAAAACATCAAATACAACTCTCTGAACATCAGCTAAGAGGCAGATGGTTTCCGCCATCTTGAATAAGAGTTATTCCCAGATTTAATTTGCAGGTGGCAGTTATTAAACTTCCTTTCTCTCCGGTGAATGTTATTGGAATTACATTCTTTCCGAAGTGTAACTCTCACAATTACTTCGCGTACATGTTCGTCGAATGATAGATTTTGATCGGAAATTGCTGCTAAGTGACAGACATAATGAAAAGTAAGGTATTTATTGAGAAAAGGATGCGAGATTAATATTAAAGAGAAAGTTGTTGGCTATACACATTGTTTAACATATAGAGTATATTTTAACTCTGAATTATTTATGAAGAAGCGTACCACATTATGAATTCCATTCGGTGAACTTGATTACAAAATGTTTAATATTCATTTCAATTCGATTGTTTCGAATAAGAAATGGAATGTAAGCCATTGAAAATTTTAAAAAAAAAGTTTTATTTTTAATCCATTGTGAAATGTTTATAGTGAATTGAAATGCAATGAATATAAATTAAAAGTAAAAAAAAATAATTAAGAACAAGCTTTTATTTAAACGCGCTAAAAAGAATAAAATAAACTTTTCCTTTAAAACTTTTTTTACTATCAACTTATAACGTCATTACACAATTTATATGATATAAAAGCTTGTCGCAATATTTAAGTACTCGTATTTACTTAGTTTGAATTTTTAAAAATTAAAATCAATCATAAGTTATTTATTTTACTTGTTTATCTACACAGGTAAATCTCGCGACAAGCTTTTATCTATATATATAAAGGAGAAAAGCGACTCACTGACTGACTAATCACGATATCTCTGGAACTATTCAACCTACAGACTTGAAATTTGGTAGACATGTTCCTTTCATAGAGTAGACATCAGCTAAGAACGGATTTTCCGAAATTCGAAACGCAAGGGGCGTTATAAATAATTGTTTCCATGTTTAAACTACTCAATGTACAATTTTGAAATTGGGTAAGCAGATTCCTTTCAGAGAGTAGAGATCCGCTAATAAATGAGTTTGGTGAAAATTGCCCCCCAAGTGGCGTTGCAGGGGCTTAGGGGGCGTTATAGATAACTATTTCCATTTTTACACTATTTGACGCACTGTCTTTATATTTGATATATAAATAGATTCCTTTCGTAGAATAATGATCAGTTACAAAACGGGTTTTGTGAAAACAGACTTCTAAGTTGCGTTGCGGGGATTAAGGGGCGTAATAGATAAATATATCCGTTTTTAAACTACTTGACATACCTGCTTGAAAATTGGTAGGTAAGTTTCTTTCCTGGAGTAAATATTCGCTACATAATGGGTTTTGGAGAAATTGACACCCAAGGGGTGTTGCGGGGGTGGGGGGTTTAAGGGGCGTTATAAATTCCAATTTTTAAGTTATTAGACGTACAGTCTTGAAACTTAGTAAGCAGATTCCTCTCATAGGGTAGAGAAATGCTATAAAATGGGTTTCGTGAAAATTGCCCCCAAGTGGCGTTGCGGGACTTAAAAGGCGTTATAGATAATTATTTCCATTTTTAAACTATTAGACGCACAGTCTTTATATTTGATAAATAGATTTCTTTCATAGACTAGAGATCAGATAAAAGAAGGTTTTGTTAAAACAGACCTCTAAGTGGTGTTGCGGGGGATTAAGTGGCGTAATAGATAAATATTTTCGTTTTTAAACTACTTGACCTACCTGCTTGAAAATTGGTAGGAATGTTTCTTTCATGGAGTAAATATCCGCACAAAACGGGTTTGGGGAAAATTGACTCCCAAGAGGTGCTGCGGGGGCGGGGGGTTTAAGGGGCGTTATAAATTCTGATTTTTAAGTTATTAGACTCACAGTCTTGAAATTTGGTAAGAAGATTCCTCTCATAGGATAGAGATACACTACAAAATGAGTTTTGTGAAAATCGACCCCGCAGTGGCGTTGCGGGGGCTCAAGTGGCGTTATAGATAATTGTTTTTGCATTTTTAATTTATTGGACGCACAGTCTTCAAATTTTACTAAGCAGATTCCTTTCATAGAGTGCAATTCCCCTTCAAAATGGGTTTTGTGTAAACAGACCCCGAAGTGGCGTTGCGGGGGTTCAAGTGGCGTTATAGATAATTACTCTCATTTTTAAACTGTTAGACGTACAGTCTTGAAATTTGATAAGCAGATTCCTTTCGTAAAGTAGAGAACCACTAAAAAATGGGTTTCGTGAATATAAACTAACAAGTTTAATTTCGGGAGATTGAAAGGTGTAATCGATAAATATTTCCATTTTTAAACTATTTGATCCTCCTGCTTGAAAATTGGTAGGCATGTTCCTTTCATGGAATGGAGTTCCTCTAACAAAGAGTAAAACGAAAATTGACCCCTAAGGATGTTTGCGAGGGGTCAAGAGGAGTTACAGAAAAAAAATCCTGTTTTTAATTGTTAGACCCATATACTTGAAATTTGTTAAGCATGTTTCTTTTGTTGAATAGGGATCCACTAAGAATGTATTTTAAGCAAATCAAGTTCTGGGGGGGGTGCAGGGGGTTACTGGGACGTATTGACAAAAAAAAATTACTTTTTTCGAGCTACAAGGACTATAATAATGAAATTTGGATTGCATTTTTCTTTTGTTGAATTGAAATCCGCTAAGAGCGGTTATTTTGGAAAACGGCTCTCAACGGGATTACGGGGATATTGATAGTAAAACTTTTGTTTTTTTCTGTTAGATTTAGACTTGAAATTTGGCTTGCATGTTCAATTTATGGAGAAGAGATCCACCGAAAATTGGTTTTGTGGGAATCCACTTGGTTTTTGGGTTACGAAAGAGCAAACATCATTCTATACTTCAATTTTAGAGATTTTTAGAAAATTCAAATTAGATGAGTTCTGCCCTTTTTTTTTTTTGATCAACAGGCGACAGTTACAGGTATAAGTATATTTTTCAATATAATCGAATTCTTAATGTGCTAAGACTTAGATATCAATAATTTATACATATATATAAGCAGTAAAAATTTATAAAACATCATGTAATACCCAGCGAAGCGGGCGGGTAACGGCTAGTATCATATAAATTGTGTAATGCCGTTATAAGTTGATAGTAAAAAAAGTTTTAAAGGAAAAGTTTATTTTATTCTTTTTAGCGCGTTTAAATAAAAGCTTGTTCTTAATTATTTTTTTTAACTTTTAATTTATTTTTTACTTTTTAGTTATCGCTGGACAGGTTTCTCAGCCTGTTCAACTCATTGAACGCTGGTTCGCCATCCCTGATTTTGCAGAATTAATTCTCGCAAAAAGGGTATTAGACTAAAAACACAATTTTTTTTAAATCCGTAATTTTTAAGCAAATTTATCAATCTTCGTGCAGATCTTGGGTAACATTGTTCTACACACAAAAAAAAGGTTTAGTGAGATTATCTTCATAAATGACAAAGTTATTAAATGTTTAATTAAAATTTTGACTATTTTTGAAAAAACTTAAAGGATTTATTATTTATTTGAAATATTTTGAAGATAAGGGATATATTTCTCTAACATATTAGAAGAAAAATTTAGTTATTTATTAAAAAAGTTCAAAAGGCATTTAAATGTTTGTATTAATCAATAAAATGCTTAAGATTCAAAACGCATGTTGTAATCAAAAAAGAAAGTTTTATCAAATAATGATAATTTTTTGCTAGACATTGAATATCTTCTACGTAAGAATCTATTTTTTTTAATTGCTCAGGTCATCTTTAGAAACTTGATTTTGAAAAAATAATTAACCATCGCATTATTTTTATACAGTCAGATCTCCATGTAACGAACTTCTATTTTGGGAATTTCTCTATTTTAAGAACTTTTTCCTGGAACCAAGCACATATTACTCTTTTCTTCGTAAAAAAAACTCCAAATAACGAAGAGCATTTTCTATTTAACGAAATGTTTCTTCCAAGATTCGATTTTTTTCTCTCCTTATTTTAAAAATATTTCAGGTCATTTTGCAAGTTATTCTCTTTTGGCACATTTTATGAATATAAATAACCTTGAGCTGGTTTTACAATGTGCCTAACTCATCTAGAGAAACAAAATTGTCGTAATTTCTCAAACAAAAAAAACTCAAATAAAATTAACAAATTCTATTTGTAATTAAATTTAAGGACACATGTCGTAGTGTGTGTTTAGATTACTGGTGATAAAATGAGGTATATTTAAATTACTTTTAGGCTTAAAATTAGCATATTTCTTTAAAAAATTCATTCATTTTATTATAAAATTATTTTTTTAATCGAAAATACATTGTATTTCTATAGATAATATTTTTCTCTTATTGTTTTCCTAGCGGATTCCTTTTTGATGGGTAAGATACATAAAAAAATGATCTTTCCGATTCTGTAATTATTTTTTGTCTGAGTTTCACAGATTAAAGTTAGATAAATTTTTTAAAGAATTTCTTCAATACTCCATCTCAGTTTAACTTGGCAGCGTTGAGAAAGGTATACAATGTACCAATCTACTTAAAAAATAGATATACTTTTTTGTTTTAAATTTAAATCCAAGAAAATAGATAGAAATTTGTAAAAAAATTGCATACGTTGTAGAAATGTAATTATTTTTTAGACAAAGTTAATTAATACAGTCAATAAATAGCGCAACGTTATGAAATTCCAGTTTGGCTGAAAACCAATTTTCGACACCAACTTTTGCCATTGTTGTAACAATAACATTATTACACACAACAATGCATATATATCGAAGTTGGCGCCCAAAACTAGTTTAATGTTTTTAATAAATATCTTTTTAATTAATTGCAATATCGGAGTATAAATTGTCAAAACATGCATTGTCATCCAAACTAAACGTGTATACAAAATTTCAGCTCATTGGAGTGAAGATATCAGCTTCAAAATTGAGTTGCAAGATTCCACCCGAACAAGTTACATACATACATACATACATACATTGTAAGTTAAATAAAAGCTTGTAAAAATGAAGTAAATTTGTGTGCAATTGTTTTTGAGATCATCACAGTTTGGATAATCAATTTATGTTTTTATGATTTTTGTACCCTTGTATACCAGGGAAACAAACACTCCTCAAAAGTAAAGTACCATGTAGAAATGTGTGTAGACTAGGGAAAGTAACAGGAACAGTAGATGTAATACTCTTACACAAATACTTAAAGAGACAAAAATATGCGAATTAGAAAAGTATCTATTCTGTATTTAATGTGACTTTCAGGGTAGCTATTCACCCCCTAAAGGGGGAGGCACAGTGTCAGTGAAGTCATTAATAATATCCTGAAATTTTATTTGCCAAGTAGAGTTCACCACAGATCTTTATTCTTCCGCGGTACCTTCTACGGTATGTGACTTCAAAGCCCGATGTATAGCACTCCTAATAAAGACACAGATCAGGCAAAGTTGCCGGCCAGGAAAGAATATCAGTTTCATTCAGCTTATTGAGAGTTAATTGTACCACACGAGGCCACTGCATTATCATTTTGAAACAACGTGTCGGGATTGGTCCAGCACAAACTCCCAAATCATAGAAAATACAACTTGTATAACTGATGTTAAACTGCTGGTAATGTGCGCAATGGATGCCCATTGCCCGAATATAATGCAAATACAAAACATGAGGTCTAGTGAGGCGCTGATTTGGTGTCATATGATATGAGCTAGCAAGTGATTTTTCGGGAATCCATCCTCCATTATTTATCTGAAAATAATATCAGATGTTATTTAATGGTGCATGTTACAAAAACAGTGTACATCCCTGCGCCGAATGCTTGAAGGAAGTGAGTGGCTGCTATGGGCTCACAGCCATTTTTCATGCAATCTGAAGCGGATGGACTTAAAACATAATATGTTACAGAGCAGACGAATCTCGACGAAACCATCGGCGAATCTACTGGCTATTTTTATCTATCGCGCTTTAGTACAAACCTCTCCTCTATCATGTTCCCAAATAATCCTGCTTCTAATTGGCCCCTCAAATCGGTAAATTGTACTTATTTTCTGATGGAAACAAGTGGCAAATGCGCTTAATGACAAGCTGTGGTCCTGCATTTCCAAGATATAGTTTCGTTCTTTTTGGGGATAATTCCTAGTATTCAACTGATTGATGCTCCAAGACATATACGCTAGGTTCCTTCAATAGTTTCAGTTCTCCGTTGGTTGTATATACGGTATAAACCAGCTACTCTGAGTCTTTTAAAGCCAGCAACTGGGAATCATTCGATCAGCTTCACGCGCAAATTTAATCATCTGGTTTTCACCTCTACGCATTCCATAATTTATGTTTAGCTGAGCGCATTTCATCATGGTGTTGCAGTTTCAATTTTGAGGGGTGTAGATATGGTATCATTAAATAATGTTCCTTATCGTACACATTTGAAAGTCATAACTAATTTAAGTAACTATTTATGAGCAGAAATTCTTTTATATATAGGGTGGTCCCGAATTCATGGTACACTCTTTACAATGTCCTGCACCTACCCTTAAAGTTTGTACCATGATTTTGGGACCACCCTGTATTTCGCTTAAGTTCAAATTGTAAGCATTAATGAGTTAATATTATAAAAGTTCATATACATCAAATAAAGAAAAACAAAAGCACATATCCATATATCGACGACGAATCACTCCCTTAAAGGAAAACGATGAAAGTAAATAGAAAAATTGAAAGTAAAATAGCAAGATATTGTTCTTTTTTTTAAAAAAAAAATTAATCATTGCATATTTTGTCAATCATTGAAAATAATTTAAGCACATAATTTTTTAAAAAAGAATTCCTTTTACTAATTTTGAAAAGAACAGCTTAGAAAAGTAACCGAATTAGATCAACGATCCTGTTGTAAAACTACCAAAGAAAAAAAAAGAACTATAAAATTCCATGTAATTTCAAAGTTACTTTCCGCAAGACATCAGAAAGGAATTCAGGGCAATAAAATCACAATCGAAACCAATAAAATTGTAAGAGTTTTTCAACAATTCCAGTTTTATTCTTTTGAAATAAGTGATTTTCTATTCTATGCTGGTTGATAAATAGTGTATTAAAATATGGATATGGAGGTATCTGCTGAATTTTATAAAATACTTTAAGCAAATACAGTGAAGAAGAAAAACGGTTCTTATCTTAAGCTGGAATAAAACCCAAGCATCAGTACTTCAGTTGTTTCAATTGGATGGAAGCCGGAAAGTTCTACGGCAATTGGACTTGATTGATGATCCAATTGGCAAATCCAAACAGTAAGTGATGCACTTTCCAGCATTTACGCATGAAGAAAGTTTTCTTGAGTGGATTTTTTCCTGATCTTCCTTCTTTGTAGAGCAAATATTCAATTAATCATTGCAAGCGTAGTAATGGGGCCATGGGTAGCCTAGTGGTTAGAGCATCGGACTCTAGACCTGAGGGCCTGGGTTCGATGCCCGATGCCACTAAATACCACCGAGTATAGACGGAATACGTGCTCGTTAAATCAGTGGATCCGAAAGTCTTGTGGGCGGTCGCAGCAGAAACCACGAGTGCAGGGGGCTGGAGAATATTTCCCTCCCATTCAGTTCCATGCCAAAATTGTGGAGGTGGAGATAGGTGGTGGCGCCATCTATCGTTTAGAAGTCCAACCTGTCTCACAGGCAATGGCAACTTTCATTCCTTCCCTGCGGGAAGGACACGACAACAACAACAAGCGTAGTAAAGAATAAAGAATCATAAACGATTGAATGAATTTTTTCTGGATTAATATATATGTTACCGCTGAAGTGCAGAAACAAGTTAACATGCAGATTAGCTAGGTAATCTGAACATTAACCAGGGTAATCCATTAAAATGCGGTTAATTGTTTCATTTGTCAAATTACCTAAGTAATTTTCGATTTACCTAGATAATCTACACATTACCTACTTGGCACTCGTTAAAGTGAATATAAGATCTTTGGTGGTACAACAGCAACGCTACTATACGCTCAAATTAAATGTTGCTTATCTATTTTATTATATCTAAAGAATCAAGTTAATACAATCGAAGAATCAACACATTAGTTTGTTTTACAAATGGCATTCACTACAATATCACCTATGCCATTAGTACACGTGCTCTCTAATAGTATTAGACCGTAGAATTAAAATTAAGTAGTGTAGGTCAGACGACATCGTGAAAACATTAGGAAAAAAAGGCCAGAGTTGGGGAGTGTTGGATGGGTGTTGCACTAAGACAATGCATCCGCTCACATGGCCCTGTCTGTCAAGAACTTTCTGACCAGCAAAAACATTACTATAATGGCGCATTCTCCTTATTCACCTGATTTGGGCCCATTGCGACTTTTTAAAAAATTTTCTACAACTAAATCTTGCGTAAAGAGAAACCTTTTTATCCCAGTCAGGCAAAAATGGAAAATCTCCTAAAAGGTACTTCGAAAAACCATGTTCCAGATCTGTTACCTGCAATGGCAGCACCGAACGCAGAAGTGTGTGAATGCTAAATGAAACTACTTTGAAGGTGATACTGTTACGGAGAACTGATACTGTAAGCACAATGATTTATTGGACCAGTCTCGTTTTATTGTGTCATATCTCGTATAACAGAGACGCTTACATACATTTCCATACATAGTCTGAGTTAATTTAAAGCTTATAATCATGCGTCAATCTACAAAATAAACCAATAAAATGTCTTAAGATTGTCTTGTCTCATTAATTGTCTCTTAAATGTCTTAAGATTAACCAATAAAATGTGTTGTACCCTTCTTACCTCCACCGAGAACTTTTTGTTCTAAAACCTTCCTCGAAAACCAAGATTCCAAAAACTCTTTCACTTGTTCTCTGGGACATTCAAAGAACTAAAAATAAATCTGGAGAACCCCATATTGACATTCACGACAAGGAAAAATTACATAAAAGGTCCCAAGGGATGAAGAAAAGAGAAACGAACGAAAAATACTTCTGAGTAAGAGTAAAATGCGATGCGAGAGTGTTTGAGAAATGGATTGTCAACGACGGGGAAAGTAAATATAGGAAGAAAAACTAGACAGAAAAATCCTCCTTTTTTTATCTGCGATAGGTATATAAAAAAGAAAACACAGGGAAAGAAAACCAAAAACAGAGCAGAAACAGAAGTGAAAATGTTTCTCAAGAGAAGGTAAGGCATAAAAAAAAAAGGAAATTTCGATTGCAAATACGGAATACCCATACATTTCAGAAGTAATGTTTGAATAGAGAAAACGTTGTGAACACTCTTTGGTTTATTTTTTTATTTCCGGAAGCAAAGAATAAGTATTTATTTTATCAATTTGATTTATAAAGTTGTTAGAATGCAAAGCCATCCCTAAAAAAATAAACTCAAAATGTTTATTTGAACCCACTTTAAAAAAATCACCCTGTGTTACCTTTTTAAATTTTGAGTTTGAATTCAAACTTCTTATAATCCCTCCTCTGTTAATAATATTAACTGGAATATTTATTGGTTTTTAAGAACTATAGTATTTCTTCTTACATGTATATTTTCCCTATACAGAATGCAATTTTAATACAAAGAAATAAAAATAAATCAGTTTCATTCCTACTAAATATAGAAATAATTCTTTTCGTTCAACCTTCAATTTATTTTTTATAGTCAGTATACAAAACATATATAGGAAGATTACTTTTTTATCACATCGATGAATTTGTGCACATGGCACGCATTAGAATCAATTTCATTTCTCTATTCTTTCTAAGCATTGTTAATCGAAATATAACATTGTTTTGAAAACTACATATATATAAAAAGCTAAAAAAAACTATTTTACATATACTATAGTCGGATCTTTATTTTACTGTTTTGAGAACTTTTTCCTGGAACCAAGAATATAATGTAAATTAAAAAATGTACCTCTATTAAGCGAATTTTCCACTTAACGAAATTTTTTTCAGGTTTTAGTGATTTCGTCAAATAGAGGCCCGACTAATTACAATGTGAATATAATCCACATTATATTATATTTTAGAATTTTTTTTTATAATTTTGACTGATGCTATTCCGTTTTTCACATAACACAATATATATACAGGGTGTCCAACCTTAATGTGACCCAATAGCTAATTCCCGAACCGTTCGGTTTAGATATGCACTTCCAATTTGAAAAATGTTTTAAAAAAGGTAAAGCATCTTTTTACGTGCTTTTCGAACCAAAAAACCCATTTCCAAAAAAATTACAAAAATTAATTTTTATACGGTCCCTAGGTCCTATCACTTATATTTAGGAAAAGATGCAGTACAGAAAAACAAAGTAAACACAAAAAGTTTCATTTTATTACGATAAAAACTGGCCGAGTTATGGAACTTTGAAAATCGTACTTTTTATCCATTTTCTGGATCATTTTCAAGAAGCTAGTAAGAGGCCGTCTCCAAAGTGAAATTAGTTGGAACTCTTCCAGGAAACTTTCACTCTTGCACGTCACTCTTATGTAAATCGTTTTGAAATTTAAAAGCATATGTTAATAATACAGTGATCGAGTACTTAAAAAATAAAATTTATTCTGTGTACGTGTAAAACATAGAAAAAATAAAATATTTTGAACGAAGAAAACATTTCAGAAGCAGTTTGAAAAAAATAGACTTATATGCTATGGCTTCAGTCTGATTTGCTGCGTTTTTGCTGATCATGACAAACGTTAAAAATCTGTTCTGTAGTCGCTTGAAATTGCATACAGTCGTATATGAATATTACGAATTCTAGTACGGGAGAACGAGATGTACACAAATGAAGTATTCTGTGAAATGGTACTGTTTTTTGGGCAGTGTAATCGAAATAAGAGAGAGGCGGCAAGACTTCATGGCATTAAATTTCCCACTCAAAGACATCCATCTTATTGTACAATTGCCTGTGCTGTTCAACACTTTCAACACTTGTATAAAACTCGGAGTTGTCATAGACGTATTCCCTTGTCTCGTGCCACACCTCGTGCCTTCATCATTATTTAAGTTAATTTGGTCATTCTGATATAATAAAGCCCCTGATTCATGATTGGCGCATCATTCCACGTTATGCTATATTTTGAAAGGCAAATCCTGTATTATTTTGCTGCTATTTGTTAAAACAAGCTGTTTTAATCTTTTCGGTACATGTTGTATTTCTTTAATTTAATTTTTATTGTTTGCCATACAGCAATACAAATTATCAATCTATGATGTTTACTACGATGTTTTAATATTACTATGTTATTCTTCTTTTGTTCTTTCTGTATTTCTGTAGATAGTGAATTCCTGTTCTCTAAACTCAATTTATATACGACCCCCTTTGCAGAACAACTCAGATGCTTCAAATTTATGTAGGCATAACTCGGTCAGTTTTTATCGTAATAAAATGAAACTTTGTGTTTACTTTGTTTTTGTGTGTACTGCATATTTTCCTAAATACAAGTGATAAGACCTGGGAACCGTATAAAAATTTAATTTTTGTAATTTTTTTGTAAATGGGGTTTTTGGTCCGAAAAGCACGTAAAAACATGCTTTATCTTTTTTAAAACATTTTTCAAATTGGAAGTGCATATCTAAACCAAACAGTTCGGGAATTAGCTATTGGGTCACATTAAGGCTGAACACCCTGTATATACATATATATATATAAACAAACTCAAACGCAGTGGCTGAACAGCCCATGAGGACCAAGGCTTACTGTGCCCATTTCAGTAGGTGACGGATCTATACGCGTTTCTACTAATTTCTTCTTTTTTCTTTAAAACAAAATAATTATTTCAACCAACCTTCATCGAGAAACCAAACATGATTTATGTAAATGAGGAATATTATATAAATTCAGGTTTCGCGAGTTGAAGGAGAGTGAAGTAAGAGGTCAAGTTAAGTTAAGTGAAGTAAAGTGAAGCAAGTGATCTGTTGCCACGTAGTTGTTGACAAACTGAAGTTGATACGTTTGATGTGTGCAAGTAGAAGTGGTTAGTGAAGATTGAAAAGCAGTGGGATTAAAGATTACAGAGCGTGGAGCCATCGTCATTTGATCAAACTAAAGAAAGCGCCTGAAGTTTCCCGTGAAGGATCCGAAGCCTTAAGGATTCAAGTATCGTAAACTTGATTAAGTAAAAGGTGATTATTAGTGTGCGACGTAGTTGTAAATGAGTGTATTTAAGCTGTCTTAGATTCAGTTGAGGTTCTGTAATATTATCCCTGCATTAGAGTATCTCACCTCTGCACTCTACCATTGTTTATATACCTTAATTAAAATTGTGTTGTGTCTGTTTCATAATCATTAATAAGAATTAATAAATCAAATTAGATTGGAATAATGTCTGTGGATTATTTAGTTCCCCCTACACATCTAGCCGGGTTTACAGATAGACAGGAGGGTTCGGATGTAAGGGGTAACCAGAGGTTACCACAAGTATATGTGACCATTGGGCATTGAGGTGCTTGAGCAGGAGTTCCGATTAAGTGGTCAGTCTAAAGCTAAACCCCTCGTGCTTAGTCCCCAAGCAAGCTTGGTACTCGTTTATCTACCTACTGAAGGGTCGAAAGGCTGAGCTGATCTTGCCCCGCCCGAGTATATATACGTGTAATAGACGTGGCATGAATTCTCCTTAATATGATCACTATTTTTGATGACATTGACGAGGCAGTCCTTTGAAATACTAAATACAACTTATTTGAACATTAACATATAGAGTTCCATGTAACAAGAAGCAGACAAGAAGATACAAAACAAAAACCAAGCTGCAGCCGATTACATGACGAAAGACAAAGACAGAAGAGAGGGCGGTCTCCAGAAATCTCGGTGTATATATAGACAGCTCAAATCACATGATCTGAGTGGGTGGATAGAAGTAGTTCAAAATACTCTCGTTAGGCGGCTTGTTAACTTATTACTATAACGGGGATCCTGAAGGGACGGACCATAGGTAATTAAAAGATATTTAAAAGGATTATATAACTGGGATTATTACATATATATATGTAGCATAATAATATAAAGTAATGGAACACAAATTGTCACTTTGACAAAGCTAAGAAGAAATGAAATTGGATTTTAAAAATCCTATAAGAACCCGCCAAAATATAAGTATACAGAAAAACACCAATAGACCAAAGTGAAAAATTTGTATGTTTTCTAGAGGTGTCACTGAATTGGGATATTGAAATAGGGTTAAGCTTTCTTTAAATAATCCTAACCTTCCCCACATACAGCAAAAAATTTCGAGATAATAGCGCAAGAAAGTGAAAAAAAAGACTTAAAAAAAATGAAGCCATTTCTAATAACAGCAAGAGTATGCGAAAGGACTATTTATGTCCCATAAAATGAATTGAATGACTATTGTAATAATGTACAGTGTTACATATTGAAACAAACAATAAAACAACAATAAGAACTTCATTTACCAAAATTCTAAAAGTACTTGAATAATAAATTAAATTTAAAAATATAATAATGCATGTCTGCCTTCACATCATCCTCTAAGTCAGTGATTCTGAAAGTGGTCTATATAGACCCCCAGGGATCTATGACAGTATGCAGGGGATCCACGTCAGTGAAAAAATCCTTTGGGGGTTTGGGGTCCATGAGTGGTAAATGGGGCCTACGATAGAGACTTTCATTAACCCAGATCATGACTTTAATTTTAAAAGAAAATTTAATCAAGTGGAAACCATATTTAGCTTTTTAACAGATTTATTTACTAATTTTAATGAAGTTAATTTACCGTTACAAGGACCATCATTTCTGCGTTTCTTGCCATAATTAAAGTACGGAGTATAATATTGGATGTCCCGAATTTTCCTTGTTTCTTAATTTCTCACTCACAATCTGGCAGGAAAAGGACGTTTTAACCTAGCAACATTTAAATGCCTTTTATTCAGAGTTTGAAACTAGGTTTGAGAATGCTTTGACTATATATATGGTAGTACTACAGTAGGCAACTAACTAATATGGTCACATTGAAAGAAAAACAAATGTAATATTACAAGAGGAACTGAGCGAAATAAGCCATAAGAAGATCTTAAAGTAAAATTTAGAAAGGGATATCAGCAATTTTAGAAGTACCCAAATGCACGAAGCTCCAGATTCATCTCTCACATTAAAAACATTTGTTTGTTGCTTAGTTACTTTATATAACAGTTATTTTAAGCATTAACTTAATTTTGATTTAATTAATTAACATATGTGTCTTAGGTTTTAAACACTATACTTCACTACAGTTAGAAATTTAAATATTTTGAAGTAAGTATAGCTCTATACCAGCTGTCAAAAAGACATTTAAGTTGATAAATATCTTTTTGACTAACTTTCAACCCAATCAAATAATGTGTAAAGAAAGTTCTAGAACTTCCGATATGGGGTGTTCTCAGGGCTGAAAAAAAAAGGCTTCGGTGAGCTGCCCAAAGTGGTAGAATATAATTTGTTGTTACTTGTATTTTGTAGCGAGTGTGTTTGTTCTTTAGTGTCTCCGTTATTTACCCTCGACTTTAGAATCTGAAACTAGTAGAAAAAAGTAGCCTTTGAGCTTTATAAAATGTTTTTAAATCTATTGCCTACCGGAAATTATTAATATAAAATATTCCACAAAAATCAGATAATATCAAGTTCTCTCGTTTTGGATATTACAGAAGGCATATAAAGACTTGAAGGGCAAAACTAAAGGTTAATAACCCCATTCTCAGATTGAAAAACTGCATAAAAAGCCTCACGATAAAATGATGCAAGAAAAAGGAAGAAAAATATATCCGAGTTAGTGCAAATAAAATGCAAAATGTGCATCAATAACGAATCATCAAATAAAACAAGAGTTTAAAAAAACGAACGGAAATATTTTCTTTTTCATATGCGATATTGTATAAAAATACTAAAAGATGAAACGATTTAAGGAAAGACGAGTTGATATTTCGCATTACAAAAATCAAGCAAACGAATCCGTTTGAAGTAAAGAATATGC